>CM042330.1:15303808-15306308 GCA_023566125.1 Zingel zingel | reverse complement strand
ACAAGTGAAGTTGTATAGCCTCACAAAGTGAAGCTCAGAACATTGTAATGAATAGAGAAGGTGTTGGGTGTTAAAATAGTGATGGTGTGTCCATGAATGTGTTGAACAAGTGAAAACAAAAATGAAAGAAAACTTAAAGCTATAGGGCGTAGTTTCTGTCGCCCTCATGAGGAATTCTAGTAATGACTATGACTAAAACACTATCGGCGCATCCACAATGATGTTACCGGACTACGCTATTTTGTAAACATAAGCAAAAGCCATACTGAGAAATACAGAGAGAGTTTTGTGAAGCTGATGGGCTTTATTAGTTTTGTATCAACTCATTTGGCAATGGCTTGAATATAATGGACGTTAATTAATATAAAATAGTTGTGCACTAAAGCAACAGATGGTTCCTTCAGCTGATTAGACAACTAATCAGACATTAGGGTCTAGGCTGACGAGTAAATATTTTGTCAATTAGTTGTTTTAGTCTTGTGATCAATTTACTACATGGTGGTGCAAACAATAGCAGTCATCAAACACTGAACGTGAACTGAAAGAATATCAGGTTTTCTTATGCTGAAAACAGCTCTGTTTTTTAAGCTTTGTGACTCCATTGGGTTTTTAAATAGTTTATTGAGCTTAATAAAATACTCAGCACATTTGGAGATACATGGTTTTCACTGGACAGCAACACTATGCTCTTTTCCCCTTCCCTGAACGTTAATGTCATATTTCATAAAAGTGTAATCATCTCTTCTGATGTCTTTATTTCAGGTTTGTCAGTGGGTATTACCTATAACATGTTGTTTCTAGTCTAAGAAATTGTTTGACTGTTACTGTAGTTGTCTATGAATGTTAAGTCGACCATTGCTCTCCCTCTTTTGCTTTGGGGTTTAGCATTCAGTCAGGTTTACTTAGACTATGATCAGCTCCTGCACCAACAGCAGGAGTCTTGGTGTTCCAACTTGTATCCATATTATTGCATCATAACAAAACACCCATGGATTTTATGCACTTTTAATATACCCACTATAAAAATGTCCTTAATTAGGTAATTTCTCATTGAAGAGAGTGGGTGAGAAGTAAGACCTCCATCAGTAAAACGTTATGATGTGTACCAGTGGGCTGTAGATCACTAGGTTTGATTTGCAATTATTCCTGATTGTCACTCACCTGAGCTTTAGCCTGGAGGGTTACTAAGCAGAGAATGGCTATAAATGGTTGGATAGAGTTGGGAAATGGAGGGAGAAAGAGAGTGTATTTTAAATCTGGAAATGCTGACCTTTATTTTATGTTTGTCTTTGCTGAATGATTTGTATTTGCTTCCTGGCTTGTGATATTTCTTTCTTCTTTCCTTCCTTCCAACAGTGTATCATAAAAATGGAAATTCAAAATAGTTCAGGTCAGCAACAGGAATTTTTGTTATGGCACTGAACCTCCCACAGCTGCCACGTACACACTTCCACTAACACAGCAAACGGGTGTGGAATGGTAGATAAAGGATGGTGGTAAGTAAAAGGACACTGCTCTTTCCAGACATGTGTGCACCCAAGATAACATTCCTCCCTGATTTGAGCACCTTGAACCTTCAAAGAGGGCTGATTCCTCACTTGTGGTATGACAGATATGTTGGAGTCTAGGAAAATGGGGTTGTGGTTAAGGAAGGCATTTCCCTTACGTTACATTGATGGTCAGTCACTCAGTCCACACACACACACACACACACACACACACACACACACACACACACACACACACAAAAAAAGACTCACCGCATTCTTCTGCCTCAGCCAACCAAACAGCTGTCAGACACTACCTCAGCTCCCAAAGTATTTTGTGTGTGTGTGTGTGTGTGTGTGTGTGTGTGTGTGTGTGTGTGTGTGTGTGTGTGTGTGTGTGTGTGTGTGTGTGTGTGTGTGTGTGTGTGTGTGTGTGTGTGTGTGTGTGTGTGTTCCTGTGATTGTCTGTCATATTTATGATGAATGGTGAACTGTGTACTACAGGATGTGCTTTGAGATGTTCCCATCTTACCCATCTCTCTGTAAAGGTCCGAGCATTACAAGCAAGCAAACCTATTTATAAATACACACATTTTAAGTGTCAAGCAATATGATTTGAACGTCATGTTCTGTACCCAGATCTACCTTAACCACACATTTATCCGGCAAGAGTTTGGCATTTAACTCCGTTGTTAATTTTTTTTGGGAATGCAACCTTCAGAGGCATTTTTGAGTAAATCTTTTGCTGACGTTAGCCTTTGGACCACATCCTTGTGGTTGCACAGTCTACAGCCATTTTTTTTAAATCAAGACCACACTGTTGGGCACAACATGTACAGTAGGCAAAGGATTTGGCAACAGCTGTTGGGATTGTGGGTGGACCACATTTTTTGTTTGTTTTTTTGACTACACTTGGCGAAGAGAGAATGAGAAGAATGGCAGTAATTAAAGACAGGTGAAGTGATAATTGAGCGGACGAAAGTATTCATGGAGTAATCATGCCAGCATCTAGT
>CM042330.1:13871308-13948808 GCA_023566125.1 Zingel zingel | reverse complement strand
TTTAAAATTATAAATGACTTCTACATGTAGCATAGGTTTATCTTTTTCAAAGATTTATAGCAAATGTGAATATGTGAAACTTTAAACCACATTGCAGTGGTAAGCAATCCCTCTAGCTGTATAAAGTCACGTAGCTTGAATCAGCATTTAGTATCATTCAAGAGACAGGCCAACTCTTTTGGTTCGGCATTAAATACAGTCTGAGCAACGCCTTTAAAACCAGCAAATATACACAAACTGTACAATAAGTTTGATACTGCCTTTTCACAAAGCAAACATGTGTTCCACGAACACCATAAAAGAATAAAAAAAGACTAATCAGATCACTAATTTGAGCGACATAAAGACATGTTTCTTCAAGCTACCTTCTCCAAATTGAATCTGGCTCAGCAACCAGCTGCTTGTCCCCTTGCTATCTACTGCGGCTGTTTTGGCGGACTGCTAGCACAAACTGCAGCATTCATATTTCACCACATCATGCTGGCAAGCATAAGAAAGCACAGGTTGCTTTTGCCATCAATGCTAATTTTGCTAGCATCTTGAGAGTCATGCTGGACACTGCACAGCCTGTTTGGTATCACAGCTTGACTGTCATCATAGCCAGCACAAGACTAAAATAGCTGTCTGGAGTTTATTGTGCATTGTTAGTCATGCAGTTACATAAAGTCAGGACTACCCAGGTGCTATTTAGGTTTTACTCCAGCTTCATCTATAAAAAAAGCACTGTTTTGCATAGAAAGCGAGTATAGGGCTTTTAAAGATCTCTCTCTTTGTCAGAGAGCAGGTAGTAAGTGTCGTAGGTGTTATACCAGCCACATTCCAGTTCACCGCTGGAGTGCATCCTTCAGTGAGTGGTGGATTGAACTAACCACCTTTCTGTCTCTTCACCTTAGGCTAAACCTCTGTCTCCATGAAAAACATACCACAATATATAAAGGGTTAATTGTCTGAGTTGAGAACCGGAGTAACCGTAGCAGTAATATACTAAATGCAATTGCCATTTTTAGTCAAAAATAGCTGTAGAGATTTAAAGATCTTTTGGATTAATGATGTAAGGAGGCAGCAACAGGCCATCAGAGGAGAGAGTCGTGACCAAAAGTAATACATACAAATACACATACCAAAGTACACACAAAAACACCCACGCAAATACACAACCAGGCAGCCATGAGTACAGGCAAACACATCTGCACTAACACGTACTGTCACATGTACACACATAAAGAGACACGTAGACACTGTAGTCACAAAAAAATATTTTACTTAATGATTTTTATGAGAGAAGTGAAGAGGAGAGGAGTGGAGGTGAGTGGGGTGGTTTTAAGAGATGGAGAGCCAATAAGAAGATCAGTTGAGTCTGGTGGCATATCAGTTTTAAGAGCCAACATAATGAAAAGGTTCAGTTCCCAATATTGCCAAAGAACCCTTGAGCAATAGTCTCGCTTTGCCACACCCTCCTCATAAGCACGCTGAAGGAGGGTCTGGCTACTCAGATTGGACAGATAGTCAAGCTAGCTGTCTCAATTTAGCATGCAAAGGTCAACAATAGTCCTCATAAATCCACCAAATTTAAAATTATAACACAAAGAAAGCGAAAGGAAACGGAAAATACATGCATCCGGCCGAATTTCCTGCAGCACCGGAGTAATCCCGGAAGTGGAACGGGAATGATATAGAGTACTTGAGCAATGACACATTTGGTATCGTATGTGCCAACCTACAAGCACAAGAACAATAACTAGTTTCATTTCCATTTGCCGATTAATGATGACGAATGGTTTTCCCCGAATGGGATTTAAAGGAAAATTCTGGTTTGAACTTGGGTCTTGTATTTGTAGTTTTGGCCTTCAATTTATAAGGTTGTATTAACCAAGTAATTGGTAAGATCATTTCAACATAGTCTGACAGAGCAAGAGACGAAAGAAAGAGTGTTCTGACCATTAGAAAGGTTGTAAATAAGTTGATTGTTCAGCAGGATTTTATAATTCCCTTTATTTGAACACGTGGCTGAAATTAGTTTCTTTCGCATAAGGTGGTTTGAGCATCTGAATAGGATGCTTCCTGGATTCCTCCAAACTGAAAGTTCTCTGGATAACCCATGAGTGGATCTTAAATACACTGGAGGGATCTATCCCATCGGGTTAGGGAATACCACGAGTTGCCCCAGGAAGAGCTGGAGTACATGGCTGGTAGAGCAAGCCTTTCAATAACAGGGTTGGCGGTTCAATCTCTGGCTCCTCCTGTCATATGTTGAAATGTGTGTGTGTGTGTGTGTGTGTGTGTGTGTGTGTGTGTGTGTGTTTGTGAATGAGAGGCAAATTTTAAAGCATTTTGCCCGTTAAGGAGAAAGGCACTAAATTACTTAGCCTGCCACCTGGACCTGCATAAACTGCAGAAAATGGATGGATGGACTTTATTTGGAGGTAAAGTGAAAGTGAGCGTAAAAAAACCAAACAACTGTAAGTGCACAAAACAGTAAGTACGGTAGATCAAAATTGAACCAGGGAGTAAACTGATGTTCACAAAGGACAGTTTGTGCAAACAGTAATAGTGTAACAGTTTGCCTCAGTTTTATCTACCAAATAAATCTGGCTGACCTCGAGGTTTGTTTTCCAACCTGTGTGAGTACCTGACTGATCAAATTTCTTTGCCCAGTCAGAATTCAGATGATCAGACTGATCTCATGATGTGGCGTATGTATGACACGCCAATTCTTATGCCATGTTGGCATAAACCACAAGACGCATACTCGCTTTTTAGCGTGTTTATCAACGCCGTTTGGCCTCCATTGACTTATATTACCTTGCGATTGCGTGTGAATTTACGCCGTAGAGAGTAGTATGAAACGGCGAAAATCCGCGTAGGGAGGTTGGTCCGGGTGGTGGATGGATCAAACACAGGACTTTCACCCAGGAGACCAGGGATCGTGACCTGCATGTCACGTTTCCTAAACTCAACCGTTGTCTTCTTGTTTAATAAATCCAACCCCGTTGTTCTTTTCCTAAACCCAACCTGCGGTATACGGCGTTCAAAATGCGTACAGATAAAACGCCACTTGGCTTAAGAAAGTGGGCGTGTATGTTCACGCAAAGTTATGATATCATGTTGGGATGATGGTAAAAAATACAAAATAAGATCCAAGTTGTAATAATTAAAAGTTGTTCTTTAACTTTGCCCGACATATATGTCAAACCCAGTTCTCTCAAGAAAAATGACAAAAACATTTGGCACAAAAGATAACGATACACTGTTGGCTTGACTTAAGAGTCTTGCCCCCAAATGCATTTTAAAAAGTACAGTGATCTAAATAAAACAAATATACCACTACAGCATACAATCCATGAAGAAGACTGGAGCCTTGTGTGTTGTAGTATTG
Organism: Zingel zingel; assembly: GCA_023566125.1. Taxonomy (NCBI): domain Eukaryota; kingdom Metazoa; phylum Chordata; class Actinopteri; order Perciformes; family Percidae; genus Zingel; species Zingel zingel. The sequence goes on along the minus strand of CM042330.1, from coordinate 13,945,432 downwards.
GGTATGGGTAACACTACTCTTCTTCATTAATTAGTCTTGTGCACAAATCCATTTTTTAAGTCAAACTAGCAGTCTGCTAAATGTACTTAAGGGTCCTTAGCTCCTTTCTACCCATAAAGAAAAGCCTGTAGCTGCTGAGCTGAACAGCATAATCCAACAATAATGAAGACTCCTAATTAGCTGTGTGTGTATGTGTGTGTGTGTGTGTGTGTGTGTGTGTGTGTGTGTGTGTGTGTGTGTGTGTGTGTGTGTGTGTGTGTGTGTGTGTGTTGATGTGAGCTTGAGGCGGGTGGTATGATTTCAGTTGTCGGGGGGTAAGTGAGTGTGAATCAACCCTGCTGACATCAAATACGCTTTCACACACACACACACACACAAACACACACACACACACACAAACACACACACACACACACACACACACACACACACACACACACACACACACTCACACAGCTGAAGTTAAGCTGTACATGCCACTCATTGCACTAGTCATTTTTCTCACTGCCATGAGCCATATTGATTGCAAAAGAGGGAGTCATGCATGTCTGTGTGTGTGTGTGTGTGTGTGTGTGTGTGTGTGTGTGTGTGTGTGTGTGAAAGAGAGAGAGAAAGAGATGGTGCCTGGTAGGTTGTAGGGTGACACACTGACAATATTAATGAGTGTTCAATGTCTGCATGCTGTTGGTGTATATATGCAAAGTTTGTGTGGGGGTGACGATACATCAGCGTGTGTGTGTGTCTGTGTGTCAGCCTGTATGTGAGAAAATGTTGCTGAGTCATCTGGCCCATTTAATTTACTCCATCTCTTCAGGAAACAGCTGCTGTGACATCGCAACCTTGAGTAAACTTTATTGGCTCGCAGGACCATTTAGAGGAGCACCAGAAGCCAACGAGATGTGACAGCTGAATAAACTTCTTGTGTTAAACTTAAACAGGGTCTCTAGAATGATCAGCATGGACACAGCTAGAAATCCTAGTGTTCCCACACACATGCACACATATGCCACCTGGCACCCTCATGCAGCAAAGATTAGTGTTATCAGTGCAATTTAGTCCGCAAGGTAAGAACTGATACTGTAGCACTCTATGACTTATGATATCAATTTCAGATAGTAATCTTTGCATGGGTTGCGATAAATAACACCATTTTACTGTTTTGTAAAGGCTAAGATGATCAGTTTGAAATTACAGCAAAAAAGGAAAATGTGATATTCTCCTACTGTATTTTCTCCATGAGATTGATATTGTATTCACACAGAAAAAAAAAGGAAGACAAATTAAGTTTTGTCTTCCATTCTGTTCCCTGCTGTGAAATTCTGCAACAGTAATGCTCTACTTTTATTTATTGTAAGATCATAATGTGATACTGGTATCTTTATCAGTGCACCTCTGTATGCATTTAAAAGAAGACTATGAGAAGATATGATACTTTTACACAGTGCACTACCCGGTATCTTTATCTTTAAAATTTCTTTTCGTATAAGTTTCTTATACTTTTCTCTCTCTCCACTGATGTAAATGCATCTACAGTTTTATTGAAGCAAGACTTAGAACCTCTATTAGGAGCAACTTGTATAAGCCATTTTGCTCTCAATTTAATTAGATCATTTCTTTTTGACCTCATATAACAAAAATATAAGATAAGACTTTACTGAGTGCAACGCTACCAGAGTAGTCTAAGACACAACCTTCATTCTCTCTTTCCCAATTTCCTGTCTGTATCTTAACTGCACACTATTGAATAAAGGCAATGATGCTAAAAAAACTAAATTAAGTAATCTGACCGCCTTGCCTGAACCAACTGACCGACAATAACATCCTTAAAGCCCCACAGTCTCACTAACAGTGCCAGGATCAGATTGACAATCATCCATCACAGTTTGTTAGATCAGCAGTTTTAACATGAGCACATCTGGCTGAAGACGACGTAGTCAAGATTCAATTTAGAGCAAAGAAGTTGCTTTTTTTTCATAGTAAAGAATATGCTGCGCTGTCTGAATTGTGGTGGCGATCACACTTAGGAGCTGCTGATCGTCTCGCTGCAGGCTTGACTTGTTCCAGCAATTTCCCCCCACAGATATAATAATCACAATCATTTGACTCATCTTTGAGGCAAGAGCTTCTGTAAATGGTGGATTTTGCAATTGGAAGATGGAAAAGAAGTGCATACCAATTTTAAAACTTGTCTTCTGCGAGCTCAATTCCACTGAAATGAAGCTGAATAACATTCCACCAATAATTCCCAGGATGGCGTTGCTTACTGTGATATAGGTATTAATATGTGAAACAACAAAATACCTACAATCTGAGCTATGAAAACAACAGTGGGGATCACTGCATTGTTATCATTATTAGTGTTCTGACTGAAAATATGTCTGAAGTTGTTGCATACTGAGGGCCAGATGTACGATTTGCGAAAGTAGTGTTATCAGAGCCATGGCTAACCCGCAGAAAACGCACGCTGTGATACTTCAGTTTACAACGTATTTACCAAACCTGCAGTTCATCGGGTAATCAGCGCCTTTCTCTGCCCACTATACCGTGAATTGCACTGTAGCAAAGCGTTAGTACTTGTGCTATGATACGGCTGAGGACAGACTGCGATATTACCACTACTGATGCTATGACTGTTTGAAATTATCCTGATGCCAATATTTGTAATGTAGCGAGCAGTTTAACAACTGCTGGAATGGAATGTGAACGCTGAGTCGGAGATTCATTGTCATCTTTGATTTCTTCCAGTAACTGTAATATTGCATGGCTGCTTAATCTGTAAAGCTTAATGATTTTGTGTTCACAAAACTGAAAAAGTGTGATCATTGTGACAAAAATCTTTTCATCTCGTCTCCTTGGCCTATGTCGTCGTCTTGCTTGTCTTGCTGCCATTTCACCTGGAGGCATATGCGAGGAAACCCGCTTGCGGCTGGTTTACACTTAAGAAGCGGAGAATTTTCACCGCAAAATAGAGGCACACTTTCACAGTCGGTTTTTGTACATACCGCGGAATACATAATTAGGCGCACTTTACGCTTACCCTCCCATCTCTTTATGGGAAACTCCCACTTTCCCCTTGACCCTCCTGTGAATACATATGCATGACACAGAAAAGCGCAATTTGCCATTTTCAGTTCCCGCGACAGGCAGTCTGCGCTTTTACCGCAGTGCGGCCTGTTTGTACATACCTCGCCATGCTTTTACACGCACGTTGGGAAACAAATACACCTGAAGTGGGCACAAAAGCGTTAGTACACCTGGCCCTGAGTGTTTAACACAAAACAATATAGTACATTAAGTGACCATAAATGAGCTAAACAGAGTGACTTCAGAAGACATATCGATATTTCACAATGTCCTTGTTGGATGTAATTCTCAACAAAGACACCAGTAAAGTCTGGAGGTAAATGGTGTCATTTGTTAAAAAAATAATCTGCTGTGTAAATATCAGTTCATATGATATGTGAGGTTGATAGTTTGCTTTTATGACGCATGTATTGTAATGTACTGGAAAGGGCGTGAGAACAGAGTTGACTTTACATCCTTAGAAGATTCTTCGCTATGTCAAAAGCTCTTTTGTAAAGCCCATTTTAAATGTAAATATCAGCACTTGAGCTGATACTTTTATCTTTCTGGTGTAACAGGCCATTAAAATACGTTGTTTCAGGGCATTCTGATACATCTATAATGCTCAGCACATTGTGCAAAGCAACAGGACTTGATTCTAGTCTTAAATAAATGCCTTAGATAATGCTGAGAAAATATGTGTTGTTACCAGACAATAAACTGCCTTGCCTGAGCCCAAATGAATTCCAAAACAAAAATTACAGGATTATAGCCTAAAAAGTTCTTGAAGAAGACATCAAATATATAAAATTATAATGGATGATGTGGTTAATGTCATTTCAAAAGAGGATAGAGTGAGATAGAGATACGCACTGATTTGAGACAGAAAGATCTTGATGGTGAAAAGAAGATGAAAGATCAAGAGATGGGGAAAAATAGTACAGTGGGGACAAAAAGATAGAGAGAGAAAGAGAGAGATGGGCAGATATGGGGATACACAAAAATAGAGATAAACAGGGGGAGACAAAGAGGAAGAGAGATAGATGAAGTAAAACAGAACAAAATAGAAAAGAGACGGAGAAAAAGCAAGAGAGACGAAGAAAATGAGAGAGACAGGGAGAGAGAGACAGAGAGGGCCTTATCAGTGTATTGCAGGAGGCATAAGATGTAACTGGGGAGTCTGTGTGTGTGTATGTGTGTGTGTGTGTGTGTGTGTGTGTGTTTGTTTGTGTTATTGAAGTGACTTTGGTCAAGTTTAAAACTGGAAAGTCCAGTCAACAGATGGACAGAGAAAAACAGAAACATCAACTGTGCATTTATGGCTTTGGTTAATTAGAAAATCCAGGATTATACGGTGTAAATTTCAGGTATATCTGAAATATTTAACAAAGCCATTTGACATGTTTGCAATGAATCCAAGCTCAAAAATAGCCATCTATTTTACGCTAGAGGATACAAACTTGACAAAGTCAGAAGTTACACATCCTCAAAATCAATGTAGACCGCTCTCAGAAGACTTTCTTGTTGTTCCTTGTGTCGGATGAGACAATCGATTGAAAGACAATCCAATCAGTCACAATGTAAACAAAGCCAGAAGCAGGGTGACGGCATTTTAATAGCGGGTGTCTTGTAGCACTTACATAAGAGGCTTTTTATGTTAAAATACTGATAGTGTCTCTCTCCCTCAAATTTATATTATAATATGAATGATTAAATCATATTATTCACGGTAGCTCAGAGGATAGCACACTGTTGCCTCACAGCAAGAAGGTCCTGATTTTTAACCTGACCCATCCGGTGCTTTTCTGTCTGGAGTCTGCATGATAATGCTGCTGGGGGTGTTGCTCTATCATTAGCTTAGGAGTGGGTGAAGGTTTAAGATGGGTATAAATCTGGGTTGCCTGGAACACAATAATACAGTTTCTTATTTATTGCTGTGTCCTCAAAAGTGGTGCTTTCAAACTTTTCTCCTGAAAATTATGTTTAATAGTACTAATTTGTAACTGCTGCCTGAGGGTGGATGGTGGCTGTACAAGGTGCAGGATTTAGACAGCAAAGACGGGGGAGGGACCAAATCTTCAGTTTAGTAAATACTGCAGAAATTCTTTGTATTAAAACCAAGACCATGATCTTTCATTAACCTTCACCAAGTGATCTGAGAGCCTGAACATATCCATATTCAAGTTTAATAATGGTTCCTGCTGTTACAAATTTGTTGTACCTAAACATAATTCTTAGGAGATAGGGTTGGTGGTTTTGTCTGAACATTCAGTGTAGAGGCAAATTTCTATAGCTCAAATAATTTGATTTATGTCTAAAAGTTAAAATATTTCAGATTGTATAACACTATCATACTTTAAGTGCTAAACTGATTTAATATTGCATACTTAAATTCCAAATGTGTCACATCTGCCTCAATGCATTTTTAATGCCAGAAAGAAAGAGGGTACATTCATTGTAACCAGGGGCGGATTGGCCATCGGGAATACCGGGAACAATCCCGAACGGCCGGTCCATTTCAGGCCAAACCAGCCGGTGGTCAATACGTTGTTTTGTTTTTTTACGCGACCGGCCTGGCGATTGGCTCAAACTTAAGGCACCGAAAAAAGAGTTTACTTTCAGTCAGGTTTGGATTTGTATGACTGCAACACATAGACTGTATATAAGAATGGACCAACAGATCCCGTTGCTCTGGACGGAGACCAGTGAAGGCCGTTAGAAGCACTTTTCCGGTGAGCGCTGAGCCTTTTATACATTGTTGTGTTTCTTTAGAAATAAACAATGGACAAATGAAGTCTTTGAACGCTTCAGATGTAAAGTTATTCGCTGTCAAAGTGACGTCAAAATGAATGGCAGTCAATGGGATGCTAACGTCGGGTGATCGCTTTGTAGCATCAAAATGGCGCCATAGGAGGTTCGAGCTCTGAAGCGAAGCTTACCCCCTTGATGCAACAGAGACGGACGTTAAAAAATGGTGAAAAGAAGGAAAGAAGAGAAAGAAATGGGTGGGGCCGAAAAAATAAGAATGTTGGCACAAGAGGCAGCTAAATGCGCCAAATTAACAGACCTTTTCCGTGAAAAGGGTACTGTCACAGCAGCAGGAGGAGGAGAGAGGAGGAGGAGAAGAGAGGAAGAGCAGGAAACAGACAGGTAGAGGGGCAGTGTGCAGAGCTGGGTAGGCAATCATATTAGGCATATCCATCAATCAGATATTTACATATAGGATAAAATGCCAATAGTTCCACATACTAGATAATAACTTGACTGAAGCACAGATTGAATTAGAAAATGTTTTATTCTTAGTCATATTTATAACTGATGTTCTTCTCATGAATATGTAGCTTCACAATCAGTAAGCAGAGGCAGGATCCATCACAGGGGAAGCTGAGTCAGGGAGCCAAGCTGAGAAAGTAAGGACACACACACACACACATCTCTATTTTATGGGACTGCATTGTAGTTTTTGAGTATATAAGTGTGAGTATTTGTAACTATTTTATCCCTCCATTGACTGTGCACATGACATGCTGGTAGTTGACTTAAGTGACTTATGTGTTCGAGATTAGGTTTTGCTGACCTGGTTGTGTTCAGTGCAGTGGTGACTTGCTTATACAACCTGAGGAGGCACGTGTCATCCTAAAGTTTCTTGAAGGTCTTCAGCGTAATCTGATTCTCTTTATACCATAAAAACACTATTAGAATTAAAATAACTGCAAAAAATCCTTCTGCTCGTGCACCAAGGGCACTCGCGTAAAAGCCCTCTCCATCTTAAAGTCCTGGGCTGAATTTCAGTCATTTTACCTGCAGACACTTGGCGGAGTCTTGTTTGCTGATCTGGAAAACCAGATAGCTGAAACAGACTTTATTATTTACCATAGCCTGAGTGAACATATATGCTGCAGCATTCCGATGAATCACACTGTGTGAGTCGGCCATTATCAGATAATATCACATATTGGGTTTAGCTGTAGTTTAGCTGAACCTGTGCTTATAAGAGAAATCAGGTCCAGCTAAGCACACAGCTGCTCACCCTCTCCAACTTCCAGTTTAGCTGAACCCGCCCTAGTTTTGCTCACTGGATGTACAGTGCTGGGATAAATGCATGCATCTGGGGCTAAGCGCCGCCCAGAATGGTTGTGATTGGTTAAAAGAAATACAAACAAGCCAGAGAGCCCTATTTTAACGATCTAAGCACACAGCGTGTAGCGTCTGACGCAGGTGTGTTTAGGGCTTGTATGAATCCATTTTTGCTAGTTTAACGGTGGAAAAAAGGGTCTGTGCGCCAGGCACATGGTTCAAACGGGTTGTACTTAGTGTCTTCATTAATCATAGGTGCGTTTTGGGCGTAACATGCAATAAACCAATCAGAGTGTCATCTCCCATTCCCTTTAAAAGCCAGGCGCGTTTGTACCTTGGCGCATTGCTATTATGATGGCATCATAATTCCTGCTAAGCAGGTAGGAGAGATTTTCAGGAGAAGAAACTGCTCTTGCGTGAAGTGAAAGCGTACGAGCAGATCATTTCATAATACTATTTTGCATTTTTATATTTTTTGTTTTTTTTTACTTTTGCATGTTTGTGTGCTGCTGCGCTGTGTGTAATAAGCATACTGTGTGCACGCTGTGCACGAGCCTAGGCACATTTTACTAATGCACTGTTAAAATAACAATGAAATGCTGCGTTATTGACTTTAGACCAGGTTTTTGTTGGTCAATGGGGCGATCACTTTCAACTGCCTCAGGATAGCAATACGTCAAGAATGCACCTGAACACAGCACCATGTAAGGCACGCCCATGGGCGCACAGATGGGTACAGCGCTGTGCTGGGTGCAAGACAGGGCCCTGAGCTTTTTTCCCTATCCCAGAATGTATAAGTGGTGTAAAACACACTCCAGCGCTGACACAGTGCTCTGGAGATAGCTTTGGCAATGCAAGACGAAACCCACCTCAACCGAGGCTAAGCTAGCCAGATGCTAAGTGACACAGCAACAACTAGGTAGTCCAAAATCATGCACATCAGCTGAACAGGAACTCTGGAATTCCTCCGGGCATGAAACTATTTGATTACATTAACAAAAACATTAAAAAAAATCCAAATCAAGACAAGAAATGCTTGTTCAAGGTTTAGCCACAAGCTTAAATGAAATGTAATTGTAAAAGTATGTGTGTGGTTTTTTTTCTGAAACTAGCCTGACTGATAGAAAGCTCGAAACAGTCCCTAGATACCACTGACTGGCATCACAAACAAGGCCACTTCAAGGGAATTAACAATGAGGCTGAGATGAGGGAACACTTGTTGGAAACATCCACTGAAACAAACGCATCACATCAAAATCACACATTTTTACCAACAGTAAACTGACTCCAGAGACACTCATTTAGCCTGCTAGTGTGGTGTCATGTATCTTTGAAGTGCTTAAAGTGCTGAAATAGCAGGCCAGTATAAAACAACAAACTGTCTGTGACACTGGACGTAACCTGAAGGTAGCTTCAGGTGTCTGACGGAGCAAATACACAAGCAGTCTAACTCTCTTTCTTTGTCTTAGAGTTCTTTCTCAATGCAGATAACCAGTCAACCTATGTTCTTATCTGTTATGTTTGGTGTTTTTATCTCCTCTGTGACTTTGCAGCCATCACACAAATATAACCCTCCATCTTTCTGGTTTAACACACACACACACAAACACACACACACACACACACACACACACGCACACACACACACAAACACACCTCTTTGTCTGTTTCGCCTTTCTTCTCCCCCCTCCCCCTTCTGTCTCTCTCTGTTTGCATCTCTTTTTTTAAATTTAAGTTATCTCCTTTCTGTGGGTCCCTCTGTCTATCTCACTGAGTTGGTGTGTGTCTATCTTTGTGCTCGTCTGTGTGTATGTCCGTTAAAGTGTCTGTGTCAGTCAGGGTGGCTGTTTGTGTGTCTGTCTATGTTTGAGAAGTTGAATGAAAACATATCACTTCAAATCTCCATCTCCATCTATGCACGTGTGTGTGTGTGTGTGTGTGTGTGTGTGTGTGTGTGTGTGTGTCTCCAAGGACAATTTGCATTGATGTTGTTAAATTTGAGAATCATCAGCTGTCTGCCGCAGTATACACATTCACACACACACACATACACACACAAAACCAGGGTGTCTGTTAACAACAATGTGGTTTCACACATTTAGAAAACATTGTCTCTTAGTCAAGTATAGTCCCCTGGTATACTAAGTGTGTGTGTGTGTGTGTGTGTGTGTGTGTGTGTGTGTGTGTTTATGGATCCAAACACAAAGCAGTTACCCTAGGCTGCAACACACAACCTGATTAAATTTCAACGGCACAGATACACACTCCCTTACTCACACAGCCACACATAATATGGTTCACAAATACAGATAAAAGCCCCTAGCCTGAAAAACCAGACCCAACATCTTGATGTGGGTCTGGGAAGTCACCATTGGCAGGGCTCAATTCGAGGGGCATGTTGTCTTTCAAATTCCATCTGCATGCAATAGGATAGCGCTACAACCAACCAGGGCAACGCTAGTTGATAGATTAAACTTTTGTTGTATCCGGTCGGCAAAACTCCGAACACATCTTTCTTTTTTAAGAATGACTCCAGTGCTGTTCTTTATTCTTTTCTCAAAGAAAAGCTTAACTCCAAGTCTTCCAGAGTCACGGCCAAAGCCGATTGGAAAGACTGCTGTTCGCCAGCAGCAGCAGCCATCGTCTTTGTTTTCAAGTAGCAGGGAATTCACGCGGAACCGTCGCAACTCTGCCGTCATTATGTTAAGCCTGCCCACCGACTCTATACACGATGTGATTGGCCTGACTAGTTTGGTTTTTCCAGCTCGCAAGCCAACACAGAGTTGCTAGATGACCCTGGCTGGAAATTACATTTGCTGCCACTAGGGTGTGTCTAGATTTCTAGTCTAAAAAAACACTGCAGAATAACACAAACCTTTAAGTGTTAAGAATGTAATTGGTATTTTAAAACCAGCCAACAAGCTACAACAGAAACCAGATGGCAATCTTTTTCATAACTGCATTATTGTACATGTGCATTCTTAGTTTCTATCACATATTTTAAATACATCCCTGTACATGTGCAGAGCTGAATTCTCTGCCTCTTCATTCAAGTATAAAGCTGTTGACCTTCACATTATCTGCTGTGTTCTGTTTGTTCTACACAGAAGAGAAGAGAAAAATGGAGAGGAGCTTTTATTATCTCACCAGGCAGATTTTCCCATTGGCTAAGGCCTTGTTGATTTCCATAAAGTATCTAAGTACTAAGGATCAAATCCTCTATGCATTGCATAAGACCTCTATGAAACACAAGTCAGCCAGACAGTCAGCAAGCTGCTTTTATTCATCAGTCAGTCAGCCAGCCAGTATGCTCCTGCATCCATCAGTTGGTCAGTCAGCAGGTACAAAGCCTGTATGTCAGTCATCCACTCAGTCAGCCAGTAAATGAATCAGTTCCTGAATCCATTCTTTATTCCTGCCTCTCCCGCACACCTGTGCTGGCCACTCTAAAGCCCTTTTCTCCTCCGGCCGTTACAAGACATCCAGCTAATTGCTACGATAAAGGGCTTAGTGAAGGGATCACTATATATTAGCAGTGCTTTGTGTATAGATACTAGGCCAGGTCCTCGAGATCCCTTACAGCTCTCAGAAAGCCAGTGAATGAAGACGGCTACAGATGTTAAGTGCATGATCATATTTGAACTGAAGCTCTACAGAGATAATATGTACCCTAGATGTGGAGGTCCTCAGGAATTCTGAGTACTACTTCCATTTTTCTCTTGACCTAAATTTAATTTATCAAGTACATCTATCCATCTCTTGTATAAAGTGACTCAGGTAGTGGATGCACTACAACCAGATGTTATAGAGGGCCAAGGATATGGGCTGAAATATGTGCCACCAGAAACTGAATTTGAATCATTTATATTTGAATTTGAATTTCTAAACTTGAACACTTGCATTGAAAAACTGAATTTGAATCACATCATTTGAAATTGTATTGTTTAATTTGAATCATTGCATTGAAAAACTGAATCTGAATAGTATAATTTAGCTTTCATTTTTCAACTATATATTTTTTTTCAAATTAACAAAACATTTGGCCCTGATTTAGCTCCATATGGGATCGGCCAAAGACAGAGTGGTGATCGGGAGGATCTTCCACGTAGTCCAGGACGACCTGTACGTAGATTTCGGCGTGAAGTTCCACTGCGTTTGCTGGCGGCCGGCGGACGGAGAGAAGCTACAGCGGGGCAGCAGAGTCTGTCTGTGGCTGCAGGATCTGGAGCTCACTGCCTGCTTCCTGGGAGCCAAAACCAACACCATGCTGCTGGAGGCCCAGACCGTACTGCTGGGCCCGCTGGAGGGAAGGGAAGCCCAGGAGAACCAGAACCAGGAGTGAGCAGAACGGACTGTCACAGCCTGCTGAAGTTTAAATCATAGGTTTCCTAAAGGGAGTCTGGCGGGACTCGGACTGTGGACAACGAAACATGACTTTAAGTCTTGTTAAATAAATAAATACATGCAGAAATAAATTAATAAATAGTGGAAGAGTGAGCCTGGACATTTCGGTCTGTTTAAACTTCACTTTGAAGCAGAAACTCTTGGTTCAGAAGGGTGAAGTTTCCGTTTGGACTCAGATCTGTGAACTGATTATAATAAATATTCTTTGTATTAACACATTAATTAGTCTTTGTTTTGTTTGTTACTGCACATGATGATAAAGCTACATTTTTAAATCACAAACAAAATAACTTTATGTATATAAACGCTCTAAGGAAGGAGACAAACAATCAGATATTAGAGTTGATAAAAATAGACTCATAATAATTTACTATTTTGTGTTTTAATGTGAAAACATCTTGTATAAAATAAACCAATAAAATTCAAATGTTTAAATTAAATAACATGTATTTTCAAATATGGATATGGATAGTCGATTGTAGCCATTTTGCATGCAGTAGGCTAGGCTAAGGTAAGTAGCGATAGTTCATTTTAAGTTTACTTAAGTTTTAGAATGTGACTAATAAACCTAGGCCTACTAGCACTAGGAATTACATTTTCAAAATTAAGTAGATTATATTAATATAAACAGCTTACATTTTCTCTGGACTCGATTATAAATACTGTCTGACCTTTGGAACGAACCCAAAAAACTAGAAAATCACATGAGATTTTGACGATTTGTGGTGATTTTATTTCCGTTAGACCTTTGCCTACATTGACGCTGATGCGTTAAAGAGGAGTGGCTTCCCCTCGCCAAGATGGCTCTATTAACGCATTCGTTCCAATAAACAGCAGTAGCTAAGGCGACATCTAGTCAGTATACTGTATGTATCTATGAGTCTCTGGGTTTAGGGGAGGCAAGCACTTCTTCCTCGTTTCATGGCGGGTACTGTGCTCCAAAACGTAGGTGCTGATTGGCCAAAGAGGAGTCCTGTGTGTATCTGCGCCACTGAACTCTATCTATCGATCTGCGCTCAATTGCTCTTCCTTCATCCTTCAACTACCCAGATGTCTGTCACAGTAACTTGAATTTGAATTTTGAGAACTGAATCTGAATTGTGACAACTGAATGCGAAGATACATAGAGTTACATTTTCAGTGATGATCAAATTTTATTGGACTTCAGTTTCAAACGAATACATTCAATTTCAAATTATACTATTCAGATTCAGTTTTTCAATGCAATGATTCAAATTAAACAATACAATTTCAAATTATGTGATGTGTTTTTGGTGTTTAAGTTTCTGGTATTTCAGCCCATACAAGGATCACAAAGAGTCAAATGGATGTCAATAGTGCAAGATTGTCAAAAAGTTAGATTTTCTGAAACTAAGACAAATAACCGTACATCCCCCTCAGTGGGGGCTAGTGACTGAAAAGGTTTTTAACACTAGGCTTTTAAAGAAAGTGCAGGACTCTCTGTGAATTGCTGTGTAAAACATATGAGCTAAGGTTACCCTGGAAGAAAGTGCTCCCTGAAACATTTTAGTACTTTCAGGGCATATTCACACCTGAAAGTCCGAACCAAGGGTCATGTTTTTGTTACATTGTATACATTTGATCCAGTAAGTTTTGGGTTCACACTGCAGTTATGCAAGCGCACTAAAGATCTATACGTGACAAAACTATGTCCTGCCGTCATCACATACGTGAGCTGTGTCTCCAGATACTTATAATTGATTGGTTTGTAGACGGGCTTCCCCGTCCTCTCGTATCCTCTCTCTGTGTCTGAGTTTTTTCCACTGACTGCTGCTCTCCCCTACTGCCGCGGCTCATTTTGTTTTGTTGTGATGTTGAGAAGGAAGACACGGGAACTTTCTTTCTGCAGCATTTATTCAGAGACAAACAGAAACCTACACTGTACATTTACTACCACTTAACAAGTAAACTGCTGATGTATTCTCTGCTCTGATAGCCGGCAGCTGTCTGCTCTGAGCACATTCACCGTCTCTCACTCTCTCATGTAGCTAAGCACCGAGCTATTCCTTAAAGGAGCTAAAGGAGAGCCTGCCAGAGCTTCTTGTATTTGGTCCAAAAGTCCGAACCATCCAAAAAATGCATTCACACTATAAACAAACCAGACCATAGTTCAGTTTGGTCCAGACCAAGACCACAACTTTTTATCGGACCAAAATTTAGGTCCGGGGGAGGTTCCACACCTGTAATTTTGGTTGGGATCAAACTGAAAAGTCCGAAAGTCCGTACCAAATGAGGTAGGTGTGAAAACGCCCTTAAAAACATCTTTGGGTGAATAAGCATGCCTTTCTGAAACCATTTTGTTGTCTATGGGTATTCTTTCCTTATTTCAGTTCTACAGATATCTGAATAAATGTTGAGAGTAAGATGTCACAGAGAGATTTTCTGCAAAACAATAGAGTCGGAAAGGTGAGACAAAGGTGAACGTCAGATTTAGGTGTCAGTTCATCAGTATTCTTGCTAGATTTATTATTGTGTACAAACCATCATAAAAGGCAAACACTTGTTCCACTGACATCAGCATCTGAATGTGAATGCAATGCCTCTATGAGACAGATTGCATTGTAAGAGGTGCAAGTCTTGCTTTGTCTTGACCTAAGAAAGATGAAAAAGAAAAGTGCTACTTTTCTTTCCACCTACATGTATAAACCTGAGCTGAATTGAAGAAGTTCAGGAGTATTGTCTGGGGACTGTTGAAAGGCATTCTGTGTAGGCAATCGCTAAGTGAAGTGGAAGTAGACGAAGCCAGTAAAGGGAAAGAAGGTACACCTTGAAAGTAAATTACAACATTTCATCACAAAAGAACTCCTGAAAGGCACTGGAGTTCACAAAGAGAGAGACAGCATGATGATGATGTCATCCCACTACAACTCCCGGAGCTGCTCCACAGACAGTGAATAATGGATCAAATTCTTGGACTCTATGACAGCACCCATGGAGATTGTACTGGAATATGTGGAGTCAGTGCTATCCATCCAGTACATTTAAATAAAACTCAGTTATTGATTCGTGAACAGGACACGATTATGTCGTTTTTTTTCGTGTGGTGATTACGAATTTTAATTTAAAGTATTTAAATGGGAAGCATATTTCGTGATCACAGCAGGACAACGGTAGGGAGTAGTATGTAAAGCAGAAAATCCGCGTAGGGAGTTTGGGCGGGGTGGTGGATGGCTCAAACAATACAGGACTTTAACCCCGGAGAACGGGGATCGCGTCTGGCGTGTTGCAGTTCCTTTCCGCGTTATTCTCTTCCTAACCACAACTATCCCGTTGTTTTCGGCGGGTCCTGCGTGTGACGGTTCCTTTCCCAGTATCTTCTTTTCCTAACCTCAACCGTCCTGTTGTTGTGGCGGTTCATGTCCCCGTTGTTGCGTGCCACAGAGACCGTGGATCGTGTCCCTGCACCCGGGGATCACGTCCCTGTGTGGCGGTCCGTCCCGTTGTTGTTGCCAGCGTGTGGCGTTGAATTTCCCCGTTGTGGCCGCGTGTGGCGGTCCGTCCTGTTGTTGTCGCCGGCTTGTGGCATTTATTTTCCCCGTTGTTTTTGCGTCCCCCAGAGCAGCCCAGTGTCCTGGCAGTTCGTGAAATGGTAACGTTCGAAAATGGTGACCTGTACACGAAATAAACGAGAAAATCGTGACCTGTACATGAATCAATAAATCTAAATAATGTGACTATTTCACAAAGTGGCGTGAGACCGGGTTGCAATAAACACAGATAAATAAATAAAATGTAAAAAGTAGCATTTAACAAAATTGAATTACTTTTGACTTACTTACCTAAATGGCTACCTTTTGAAACATGCCATAGGATGTAAGCATATGTCTACTTTTTAATCTTTCTGTCTAAATCAGATATCTTAAACATTTTAATAGCTTAGTATTCTATGCTATAAAATGTATGCATTTAGGCTTCAGGTCGCACACAAGTTATTGTAGGCCCAGTTTAATGTGCAACTTAATTTTATTCCCTGTATACGTCATCCGAGGGTAGGTCTCATCACCACGCCCCTTTCTGGAGGAAAACAATCCCGCGTTCCCCATAGATGACAGCGTAAACGACAGAGAAGTAAATCGCTCCAAACTTTTACTTTAAGCAAACTGTTTTAAATTAATAACTATGCTAAAAAGTTGCTGAGTAGTTTGTTGCACCAACAATACATCCAAAAACCCTGGTCTTCGATTTGTCCTCTTGCCATGTCCTAAAATAGAACCTGATAGATGGGCTTTGGCTCCACGCTATAGACCAGACCGGCATCCCCGAGGCTTCCTATGAGAGGGAAGAATCGCGCTGTCACATCAGGAGAAACAGGAAAATGCTGAAAAACTGTTGTGTAGCGGGTTAGTGGAGACTTTCTCACTGATATATGAGGCTCATAAGATATGTGATTATTCTCAGTCAGTGTGGTAAATGATGCTGGTGACAGTTGTTACTGATGGATAGCTAACGTTAGCTTTAGTGGGAGGCTGCTAACAGTTTAGCAGCATCAGACTGTTGTCTCCAACTAAATTTCAGCCTATAGATCCAACAGTTGGTTATTAATAACAGGTTGGTTAATTACAGACGACACTCAGCCTAATAGTAGTGATTTAATCAGATATGTATTTCTACATAAGCAGTATGCGGCCACCGTGTTGCGTGATTGATCTACTGATGTACGGGGGAAGACTGAGGGGACATGACGGCGATCAACCTTAGTTTATAAAGGTATTGTGAATGCTCAGGTTCAGGCAAAGTCACACAATAAACATTAGACATATGTATAAAACAAATCATCTGTTTAATAAGAAAAAATCCACACACATTTGTCAAAATTATGATCCAAACACACGTTAAATTGCATTGACTTCTATGGAATCGTCTATTTTCTATCTCCAAAAGGGGGCGCGGCCTTGAGTTTTAGCCCTTATGTCCTGGTAGTACGTATGTAGTAGGGCGTCCCTGCTCCGTCTCTTTATCAGCTAAGGGGTCCTTTGTTTAAAAAACGTTGAAGATCCCTGGTCTAAATCCAAAAGCTTCTGTCTTACCTGCACTCCCATTAAAGACACTCACAAATCGAACATGAAAACAGATCAGGGGAAAACCAACTTGGCATTTTCCGTCCTGTGAGGAAAATACTTTGTAAGAATAAACAATTTTACATTGAGTAACAAAGAATAGGCTACATTATAATTTTTTTAAAGGCCTAAGCTTCTGGTATTTAGATACAGTGTGGCACATTGACTCTGATTTTGTTTTGGAGCCATTTTAATTTAGCAGTTTTCGCAACTCTCCTGTGAAAGTGCACAGTCTGCTTGCATAATGATGTGGGGCAGTGTTTTTGTCTTTTATTTTACTTAATCTTGGGATTGTAAGAGGTGTGTGTGTGCATATGAGTGTGATAGTGTGGGTAAAGTAATATTCAAAGAGCTGTAAGCCTGAAAGAACAGAATTCAGCACAAGAACTGTTCCGGGCGAGAAATCATTGACACAGACAGACAGACACGCAAGCACACACACGACAGAATGGAAAGTAATGGAGTGAGGAGAGAACGCTGCTGTCTGACATGGAAGTCAACACCGCGTGACATGACCATTACACAAACACACACACAAACGCACATACACAAATCAATAGCCAACTGCTTAGACCCCAAGCAAATTATTTGGACAAAAATTAAAACCCAAACACACTGAGGAATACAACATAGAGCATGCATACATACACACATAGATTAAGTCACTGCTGATTAGGCATTCTCTTTGATTTACAACAAAAGAAATATGCATACAGGTCATGTACTTGTGATAAAAGTGTGATTATCTGTATATATGTACTGCTTCCAACAAAACACAACAACATACACATGGCACCAGGGGTCATTTTCAGTTCCTTTAATCATCAGTGTGAACCTAAGAGACACGACAGGAACATGAAAAGAATGGGTCTCTTATTTTGTGGGATAATGTACCCATTTCAAATGTGGCTGTCAGCAATGTGTATATTTATCTGTTTCGACTTCATTGCAAATTGAATTGAATGTGAGGTTTTTGTGTCTTTCCATGTCATGTAATCCAAGTATGTGTCACATCTCTTAACTGATCTACTTGACCTTTTAAGCTAAGGTTTAAGAATCTTACAGAGGCAACCAAAGAGAGCTAGTGAATAGACAAATATGACATTATGTGTAGATCACAGGCATGCATTCACACACAAACACACACACACACACACACACACACACACACACACACACACACACACACACACACACACACACAGAAGGTTAGCAATGCTGCTCAAACTGACCAAAACAATGTGGCAGCAGTGACATTTAGCCCGGGGAGAAACAACAACCCTCCATGTCTCTCTCTCATCTCTATGTTCATATTGGTTTCCCTCTGTTTTTGATGTGCCTCTCTCTTCTTCTACCACTATCTGTCCCTGCAGCACTACTACTGTGTGTGTGTGTATGTGCCCCTTACAAAATTCGCAAGAAGCAATAACTGTGGGATATCTCTGTTCTGTTTTGATGTTTCATCAATGTTTTCAACAGGCTTCAGTTCTGCACACACGTTTACCCAACTGCTGTGTTTAATTGAATATGTTGCTATGATCACTGGGCTTCATTAGTTATGTTTAATTTCAAGCTACAGCCAGCAGCTGGTTAGCTTTGCTTGGCATTAAGACTGGAAGCAGCGTAAAACAGCTAGCCTGATTATTTTGTGGCAGGATGCAGTGTTGGGACCATCAGTTGTGTTAAACCTGATTTTAACCAAAAGGCCTCAGAGCATCTGTCTCTGAAAAGACAAAAGACCATGCGAGATATTTTTGGCCTACATGGAAAATTCCAATCCATGTCTCCTCAGAAAAGAGGGTGAAACCATTTCACGGCAACAACCAGCAAGTCACACGTAGGTGCTACTGCACAAAATGGCCACAGGTCCGAGAACTCTGATCTCCCATTGGCTCCTGGGACCATAAAACAGCATGGAGCTAGGTCAGGGGAACTGAGCCATAAATAGCCTGACCACCCAAAAATCCCAGTCTTCCACTGGTGGCTCACGCTGCTGAAGGAAGCACACAAGCGCTTGTGCTAAAAACTTCCATTTCTGAACAAAGTGGATTTAATTAAGGGGATCCTGGAAACACACGTCGTGTTTCAACGCTGAAGAGAGAACAACACGTTCTCTAGCCCTTGTGTTATCTTCGTTTTAACCTTGAAAAAAAAACACTTTTTTTCTGACATTTGTGACGCCTTTTTTTCACAATTTGTTTTTGCTTTTTCCAACGTTTTAAATTTTTTAATTTTTATTCTTCACATTTTCAGCGCTTATTTCTACGTCCAATATTTTCTGATATAAAACAAAAATTTAAAACGGGCCAATGTGACCCGAAGTCAACACAAGGGCTAGAAGAAAATCGGACACAGACACCGTTGTTTCTTCAAAGTCAACTCTGTCTTTTTCCCCGCTGCCCTGGGGACCAGAAAGTTTCTCCGTTGCCGCTGACGAGCGACACGGACCCGTTCTGTTTTAGCGTGGAAAGCTATGGACAGACACAAATGGACTGAACACACAGTAAGAAGGCTTAAGGTTTTCTGGGCAGAGGAATAGTGTGTTTTATTAATGTGTGAAGGCTAATGTTGCCATTGTTTACCATTAATGTGATCGATTGATAAGTGCTACGGTTGCGCATTTGATTTATTAATCTATGATTGTGACCGCTGAGTCAAATCTATTTCTGTGAATGCACTCCGATCACGGTGCATTTGTTGATATGCTGTGTTGAATATGTAGCTTGTTCAGACTGTAAAGGCTTGTGCTTCTCCCACTGCTGAGGAGTTTAGTTACTGTTCCGCGAGATAATAATCTCTGTCGGTCCGTCTGTTCACAGCTGCGAGGCGACGAGGACGCCACCCCGCGGTCTGTGTAGACCAGCGGAGCCATGTTATCCCTGCGGAGAATCAGCTGTTTAGCGCATCCAGAGTGGTTATAATGAACGTCCCCTCAGTCAGACGGAATTCTCAGAGTCTGCTCTAATTTCACGTTAGTCCAGACCTGAGTGACTGAGAGTATCTAAGTGTGTCTCTTTCTTTCCCCTTTCTTCTTTCACTAACCTCACGCACACAAACACACACACGCAAACACGTGCGTGAATAGGTAAACAGCTAACCCATAGCAAAGTAGCTTGTGTATTCTTTTGGTCTATAAGATGTTAGCCTGAAAGCTAACCGGCTTGCTCTAGCCACACAGCGCTGCACCCAAGGGGGTAAACTTCGCTTCAGAGCTCGAACCTCCTGTGGCGCCATTTTGATGCTACAAAGCGATCACCCGACGTTAGCATCCCATTAACTGCCATTCATTTTGACGTCACTTTGACAGCAAATAACTTGACATCTGAAGCGTTTAAAGACTCTATTTGTCCATTGTTTATTTCTAAAGAAACACGACAATGTATAAAAGGCTCAATTACCTTGTACCTCACGTTATGGCTCCGTAGCAGACGTTATTGTAAAAATAGGCTAACGATTGTGTCATAACCACGGGACTTACTGTCGCATAGTAGAGGAATTACCGTATAGTACAGGAGAAGCTTGCAGGCAGTTTCGACTTACATTAGCTGTTTAAGTTTAATTACTAATGTTAACTAGCATGTTAGTTAGCAATAATTAGCCTGTGCCTATGTTATCTCCTTACATATACCTACGCTCTCCGTCTCTGCAAGATTGGGAATGATTGTAGATTTCTCTTGGCACAGCTACCAGAAGACTTACAACTTTCAGACAGTTTGCTCACGTCACATTTACGTTGTCTCTCTCATTTGGAGGCTGCGCAGTAACGCTCAGCGTTCACCGGAAAAGTGCTTCTAACGGCCTTCACTGGTCTCCATCCAGAGCAACGGGATCTGTTGGTCCATTATTATATACTGTCTATGGCGTCACCCAGCACCACTACCGCCCTCTTGAGGCGAAATAGTTTTGTGCAGCTCACAGGAGTAGCCATTTTTGTAGTCTTTGAACTAGACTACATTTCGACACCCCCTCCTCCTTGCACTCTCTCACACACACTCACACTCATACAGACACATGCTGGTTTGTTTTTGCTTTGTTTTCTTGTAGTTTAAAAAAGGTATATTGGTTTTAATTGATCAAAGGATTATTAATTGGACATTGATTATTTTGAAGTTAATACATTCTACTATATTTTAAATAGCAGTTGTCTGTGATTATTTGTGTACTTATTGTAATAATTGCTGGTTGAACATAGGTTAGTGCTCAAATTCACCCTTCCTTTTGATCCTTTAAAGAATACCAGATAGATTAACCAAGTTAAGATCTGTATTTTAAGGGGAACACCACCTAATGAGACTGTTTCACAGTTCAGTTATTGGCCCCTGAAGTTCAGGGCGGTGTCGTTTTGATTGTTTGTTGATTTGACAAAGTTACTAATAACCATATTCATAACTTTATTATTATTGATAAAACATCTTTGATAATTTGCCAATAATTAAATCTGTACCCTACGAATTCCCAACAGCAGTAATTTTCTGGATTTCTGTCGTAATCAGGAGGTTGGCAGTCAATCAGGCAACCAGTTGTGACTCCAGAACTGTGCTATCTTTCCAGAAAGAAAATGAGCATATTTCCCCAAAATTTCAAACAAATTCTCTAGTTTCAAATTAATTTGGAAGGGAAACCAAAAGTGAAAAGTAGAATACCCAAACTTGAGAGATTACTGGCAACATTTCAGGTTTAATGTCAAAATAAAGTGTTAGGTATATATATGACTAACCTGTTTACAACCCTACTGATCATCTGACCACTCGAGTTTTGTTCTGACTTTGTTGTAGTGATGACACTGTGATCCCAGACCTCAGTAATTACCTACTTCTGTCAGTACAATGTTATCATAATCGCTATAATAATTTCTGATAACAACTACAAAAATAATACACAAGTCCTAATAAACTGGAATAACCTTGTAGCGAAATTACGTGCACAACATTTTATATGTTGCAATTTGGTGCAGGTCATTTTTGCGTTCTGTATTTTGCACTGCCCTGTTCACTGTGAAAATATTTGACTATTTTAACATTCCTCTGCACTGTTTCTGTCTACCGGTCTACCTGACTATCTCTCTCTCCCTCTCCCTCTCCCTCTCTTTCCCTCTCCCTCTCTCTCTCTCTCTCTCTCTCTCTCTCTCTCCCTCTCGCTCTCTCTCTCTCTCTCCCTCTCTCTCTCAGTAGTAGGCCAGTTAACAGTAATTATGAAGTTCCTCGTTAATTAGCGAGGAGCACACAGCTGTTTCAGCCCCACAAGACAAAAGGCCTTCAGCGCACACCCCCCCCCCCCCCCCCCCCCCACACACACACACACACACGCACCTGAGTCTTGGTAAAATGTCAGGGCTCTTCAGATTGTAATTACAGGGAGATTTGCTGCCTCTCTCACAAAGCCGAGATAAACCACCTGACTGACACGCACAAACAGATGCACACAAACTCACAAAAACACACAGCACATACACTTTTACAAGTAGCCACTCACACAGAAACACACTCAAGTTTTACAGAAAATCAATACTAAACCCTGTCTTTGGCACATACACCATATTAGAGGTGAAGTGGTAAAAAGTAGCACCACTCAGTTTATTTCTCAGTTAAAAATAACATAAGGTAATTGTTTTCATTGACGTAATCTGTGGGCTTCTTTTTGAGTTTAATTAAGCTTTTTAACAAAATACTGCAAACTCAAAATGAAGATGAATGAAAATTGGTGCTTCAACGATATCTATTTAAGCCAATATATATTCTTGTATTTGGGAGGATGCCCTGTTTGTTTCCACACTCTCATGTCTCTTATCAGTTAATTATTCAGGTTAACATTAAGCATTAATTAAGAATTATTTCCACTAGCCTGTTCTGGATGAACACAATTATAAAGACTACACTTTTGTTTGTGGTTTATATAAAAGTGTCTGCTAAACAAAAGAAACTGCGGTACATGTGCCCATAGTTACACCCACTCTTTTAAGACCCCACAATCTAAAAATCATCATTAAATCAATGAAATGCTTAGAGCTTCTATGGGTGGAACAGCTGCATGTGTTGTCTCCGAGAGCTTTACAAAATGTATACAGTAGTGTCTGATTGATGGCACTTTTTTAACAACGGAGGGCTTATGAAACGATGAGCATGTTGTGGTAAAAAAAAAAAGCCACCTACACAATATGGTTAATATAATTGGAATAAACAGATTTATTATGGGGGATTTATGAATGTATCAGCTTAAAGTGTTGCCTTAGTCGCAACATTGGCAACATCTGTATTACTGCATGAATTAATTACCCCTCCGTGATAATCAGTAGCATGTTAAAAACAAATGTATTTAATATTGACTCACCATTGACAGTTTGGAGTCAAATTGAAAAAAAAGAACAAAGGCATTGCCCAAAAACTGAACAGCCATATCACTTTAGTAGGAGGTATGTGTGTGTGGATGGATGCACATTCTGTGTTGGTGTCTGCTGCTTTCTACATGTGTGTATGAGTATCTGAGTGTGTCTGTCTATCGGTGTGTGTTAAATGTGATCTTGGCAGGTTCCTGAAAGCCTGCTGAGCTGTGAAGAGGAGGTGCAATTATAATTCCAGCACCCCACTGTTTCCTCCACAGTTACATCGGTACTTAGTACCTGCTACATCTATTTCCCCTGGTGCTCTTCCTCATAACTCTTCTTTCCAAGGGTACAGGCAGCAACATCAGGGGTGAATTTACTTCCATCTAGACCAAATTAAAGTCGGGACAACTACAGCAAATGGGAAGCACACAGGTAGCACTGTTCATTCAATCAAATTTGATTCAAGATGAGTGACATTTACTAACTATTGCCTCTCATCTGCAGAATGTTATCAGAGGTTTGTGTACATGTTTGGCCTTTGGTTTTCATATGGACTTTGGTTTACGACAAAGGAAAGTATCATGCATTTCTGGACTGTTCAAAGTTATGTTTTTTTTTTATACAAAGCTATCACAATGAAAAAGATAAGATCAAGCAAGTGCATAAGTATATGGTGAAGCTTTAAGGAGCGGAGAAAGCCTATAGAAAAAAATGAAGTTTATTAAAAAGGCTACTCTCGACTATTCCTTCATTCTCTTACTACAGTTAAGAGAGCATGATTGACTCTTTATGATGATCACGAGAAGTTACCGGTAATGTCCTGAAAAAGCACTATGAAAGCAGGTGAGACATTTTAATCAAGCAGAAATACAATCCTAGACAGTAGATTCTTGTTTCATGCTCAGCACATCAATAGAGAACATGTATTATAAACAAGAAAATTTAACTTGATAACCACAGTATGTTCAGCAACAAATAGTGGAGTGGACGGATGGATGGACACACGTACCTGGGTCAATCACATGCCTAAATAAGTTTTGGTTCATAAGCCTTTAAAATACATCCCTAACCTTTCTGTGTTGTGTAAACTACCCAGCATGAAGATGAATATGCCATGTTTCCCAAATGATTCTCCACACAGACAGTCCACAGCTTAAGCTCAGTTGACACTACATCATGGTGCATTTAAGGGATAGTTTGGATTCACCAAAGTCACACAAAATAACACAAACAAACTTATCGATCAAGTAAGCGGTAGACCAGCAACTCTGTGCTCTGCAAGGTAAAATTGCAGGGTTTTTTTTTTTCAAAGGAGTATGGTGAACATAGATAATGCCTTCAGTTCCCTCTCAAAAAGGGCTGTCTGCAAGAAAGGTAAAGCAGTGAACATTTTCTAAATATAGTGAACATTTAAACTGATATTTATTTGTTTCGGTGGGCTTTTTTTAGGTGGCTAAAATATGCTTCACTGTTGTCCCCGTCCACAGCAATACATTGCCAAACTACACTTTTAGTTGAGTGGCTGAACATCAGCAGCAACAAGAAATTTTGAATAGCAAAAGAAAACTGTGTGAAACTGAATGTGACTGCTTGATCTTGATACTGCTCAAAGCCTGCAAGACAATAAGACGTTACAATGCCACTACCACAGCTGAGTTCCAACTCATCAAAATCAAACACTTCACATTAACTCACATTATTCCATTATCAGGACTAGTGTTGACATTGTTGTCACTCAGCTTTGCATTACTTGCTCAAGGACCCTTAAGGAGGCAGGGTGCTTGCTCAGGCCCGGATTATCCATAAGGGCACTTGGACCAGTGCCCAGGGGCACCAACCATTCACAACCAGTGGGGGGGGGCACCACATGACACAAGCATTAACAATATTTTCCATAAAATATTGTGTTTAACAATAATCAAAAGTGGTTTAACAATAATCAAAAGTGGCCAGTTTTGATAGACATTTTTAATTGAGACATTTGAATATAGTGCTCACTGCTCATATGCCTACATGTATGTAGGTGGATAAGTTAGTAAATTACATTTGAGAAATCCCCTTGATCATGTCTGATATTTTTGCTAGGAGGACAGCACGGGTAAAGCGGGTGGTGGACGGGGGGGGGGGGGGGGGGGGGGGGGGGAGAGGGGGTACTTTGAGGTATAGTACCCAGGGGCACCACGTTGTCTTAATACGGGCCTGTGCTTGCTAACATGAGCGCTTGAACTCAGTTGGTCCCACTCCTTCACTCAGCTTCACTACATCACTCTTTTTAATAATTGCATTACATTTCCTTTTGAATTGCCATGATGGAAGTTGCAAATTCTATATATGGTCTTTAGACAATTTGACTTAATTATAACCCAATTCTTCATATGGTTTGTCCGATTGATTTACATGAATGTTTAGTTTCATTTTTTATAGTCTTTAGAAAAGCATACAGATGCATGTGAGTGTCCTAAATCAACTTTGATGAATCAAGGCTAAAAACAAGAATAAACATAGGTATTGCTGTGTAAATATTGGGAAAACTGAGATTAAAACTAATGCAGAGTTGTTTTTTCTCCTGAACAGCTCAGCAAAATGTTACTGTTACAGTAGCTCATTTCCATTATGGAGAATCAGGTGATACAGAGCGATGCATAGCAATTTTACTTTTATTTATTCATTTGTATTAATTTATTTATGTGTTTGTCTTTTCTATATTTGTATTCATTTTCATACCTTATTGAATGCAATGTCCTATTTTTATGTTACCATTATAAGCTTACACTATAGGTTAGTTGTAATGAATTTAAGACTTATATATGCTGTCGCACTCATGTTGTCTCCTTTGCTCCGTTCGGTAAATATACTCTATGCACTAAAAGGCATAGGAGAGAGATGAAGTTGGCCAGCAGCTCTGTTTATGATAACTATCTGCTCTTCAACACATCTATCAGCCTTTGAAACCAAAATCAAAATGACCGTCCTAAGGTAATATATGTCATTAATTTGAGTTATGGCCCCTAATGATGAAAGTAGTCAGGCCAGTAAGAACTACATAGCCAACACATAAATCCAAATGCTCAGCCTTTTTATGGAAAGTGCAAACCTCTTCTCCTCAACATGAATAATATTAATTCTGTATCTGGATTACTACTTACGTTTGGCTCTAACACAAGTCAACAATCAACCTGTCATCAGGGGCCCGTTTCAGGAAGAAGGTTTAACAAACTCTGTGTCTAACCCTGAACTCTGAGTTTTTGGTTCCAGAACAGTTGATTTAAGTTAGTTCAATCAACTCAGAGTAGGTTCACTCAGAGTTAAGCGGGTGCACCACCACTATAAAAAGGCAGCATGAATGGAGCAATGATACTACGATTCACCATGGTAACAAACACAAACAACTGGTCAGCGGAAACACTCATGCACACATGCAGTGAGTTTGAACATATATTTAGTTAAAAAAGCAACACAGCTGCTGCTGGAGTCAATTCATAAGCTCTAATATAGTGTATTAATTTCATATTTAATCATAAGTATAATATTACTGGTGAAATGGTATTGAACCTATAATCTATTTCATTTAGGTGCAATCCTGCGGGCGAAAAAGTCCTAGGCCTAATCCCATTCAGGCTGCAGCATCATCATTAACAAAATTATAATTCATAATCTTTTATTTCAAAGGGTTTACATCATTCACCTGCAATTCTGTGGAACTCCTTTTTAATATCTCTTACTGGTTTGTGTCCAGGGAACACTACAAAAACGTTTAAAAAAACGTTTCAGAGTGAGTCACACTCTTCTGATGGCGCTTCGCTATACAGTGGCTTTACTAATATTTTACATCACCAATGTTGTAAAGAAAACTGCCGTTTGCAAAAAACGTAATGTGACACAAAGAATCTGCTGGGATGTAAGAGCATGTCCACGATGGGTGACGTTAGTGATATGAGGACGGATAAGGTTATGTAGGCTACATAAGTGATAGACTGGGAAGAAAAACGATACCGCTCAAATAGGTAGGCTAGTATCTGGAAATGAAAATGCATCTATAGTCGGGGCCTCGATATCATCTCCCGACGTATGTTTAACTCACTGTGAAGTAGACTAATACAGCTTCTTCATCACCGGGATCGTCGACAAAAGGAAATGCCATGTTCGGAACAAAAACATTTTATAGCCTGCCTAACACAGTTAATAAACCAAACCTGTTTTTTTATTCATGCAGATAACAAACTGCACTAAAATGCGCCTGATACAGACTGAATGAATGAATGAATGAGGAAATGGAAGGGCGCTGTGTCAGAGGGAGGAGACTGAGAGAAACTCGAGGTTTATTAAAGAAAACCTGCTCCCGACCAGGTTAGGTTAACACGCTCAGTTACCATAGTAACTGACTCTGAGGTTAAGTTACCTCTCTTTCTGAAACGGGCTGAAGTTATCCCACTCTCTCGCAGGTTTGATTAACCTCTCTTTCTGAAACAGAAAACCCAGAGTTTCCCTCATCTCAGGGTTAACAAACTCAGAGTTTTATCTAAACCTGCTTTCTGAAACGGGCCCCAGCATTGAATGAAAGAAGCAGTAACAAACATGACTTTGGTAGCTTTTTCTTGGATCAGCTTGTGAAAAATTGTGAGATTCTCTCCCAAAACTCATCAAACTCTAATTAGCAGTGTCTCACATACATTTGAAGGACAAACGAATAAATGAATGGATGTAATCCATATAATCCATAATCCTCCTCCATTTCATTATGTGGGACAACAGTTGGTCTATATTTTGAACTGTAATTGAAAACAAAATGAATCACTGAACTAGGTTAATGGCTTAACCAGGTCAACACGAGTGCTTTAATGAGTAAGTTTAGTCGTTTAAGTTGAATACTGCATGCATACGCAAAGGGCATTACATCAATATTTAAACCTTGGTAGCTGCAGTTTTCTAAATGTTTCCAGCCTGACGATGTCAATAGGCATGTATAACAAATAGCCCATACAACCTCGGCTCATAAGGAAATATGTTTTGTCGTGATGTCATCACTTCTTGTCCCATAATCTCGGTTTGCTTGAAATGAAAAAAATAATAAAGGGGCAAACTGAACAGCACAAACTTGATACCTCTGATAGATATCTGAGCAGAGATGCTTTGTGGAACCGCTGCTTTGATGAACTTTGTGGATTATAAGAAAAATCTTTTTTGTGGAAACTGAATGTGAAGTTATTTGAAGTCCAGAGAAATGTCTTTTGAATGTGGTGATCTTTATGACATATGTGAAGTCCAGGGTTTCTTGTGTTTGAATGGATTTTAATTCTGTTGATTTCTGGTCTATAAAGGAGCAATTCTCATCCAGTGACTCAAATCCTTTTATCTTTCAATCCCTTTTATCCTTTTATCGTTCTGTTTCTTTTGATCTCAGAAATCCATTTCAGCTCAACCTCTACCAGGCATTTGGACATTGACTACTAGTACTTAGAGTAGCCTTTTGCTTTCTTTGTTTGTTGGAGAAAAATACAATAAATTACCCCCAGAAGATCAGCTGCAAGGTGAAAACATCAATTGGCAAAGTGGGAGTTGCTTTGAGACCATATTACATGTGGCTTTGGGAGCTACAATACTTTTTAGGAAACTTGGAAGGAAAAGGACAGTGTCTCAACCAAAAGCTATGGTTATGGGTTTCTATTAACAAGGAAATGGAGATTACATTGTTTGTCATGCTTTTCAAGCCAAAGAAGCACTTAGCTTCTGTCATAGGTTTTGTAAAAAAAAACAACATTAAACTTAAAGGAACATTGGCACTGAATGCAACAGAAACAAAGTGTATTGCAGAAGGCTTGCCAAAGAAGGAAGCCATCTTTTGGCTTAATGATTATCTATATAGTTTGCTGTACTTGTGGTATTCACATGAACTTGTCTTATCAGTAAACAAATACAAAACAAATGTTGCACATAAGACTAGGAGGTTTGTTATGGGTGAACAAATTAATCCGCCCGAGACACCACGTCTACATCAGTCAATACTCAACATGTGACCACAAAGGTCCATATAGACTTTACCTGATAGGTGTAAGTCCCAGGTGGAGCCCTACTAACAATGTAGTCAACACAAACTCCTAATATATCCATTACATATTTGAACCAACAGGGCAAATTGGATCGCAGTTAAATCCAGCTTTTGTTGCATCAGTCTCCCCTGCTTTTCCATCACTGGAAATCCAAGATGGAACATAAAACAGGTGAGAAATACCTTCCACAGAGACTAATACATTTAACAAGGGGAGATGACAGATTGGGGGCATGCGTGTTGTGGTGTCAGGTTTTGTTGTGGACGTGTGGTTAAGCATCTGCTCTCTGTCTGACCTGGTGACCCTGAAAGAGAGAGCTAGGGAGACAGTGAGAGAGAGCGAATAAGAGAGATAGAGAGAGAGATAGAGAGAGAGAGAGAGAGAGAGAGAGAGAGCAGGGGAGGGTCGGGGTGTGGGGGAAACAGACGGCCAGTGTCAAAGATCAAACCGTTTATTGTTGTCCACTGCAACTCCCTGCTGAGCTTTTGTCTAAAAGCTGCATGCCATCACCTCTGGGGATGTCCGTGCATGCAAAAGTGACTTGGTACATGTCGATAACTTACATTTTTTTTATTAATACATTTTCACTTCCTATTTGCTGAAATTTGCTCCCTGTCTGTTTATCATGGGTTTGCTCATAATTTTAAATTTAAATCTATTCTAGGCTGTTTGGGCTTTGTGTATCCACGTGCAGAGGCCAAATTGGTGCCTTTGAGTTATTTTTATAGTATATGTGTGTGTATATGCTATATACGTATATACACGCACATTAACCGTGACTGTAGCTGTCTTAGTTACTGCCCCTGCCTGCCCTGCCGAGATGTCCTCCTTTTTAAGGCATGCTGGTGGTCACCCAAGCATGAAAGCTTTAGAAAACAGCAATTTCAGTGAAGACTTGCGCTAAATACTGGTGTAAAAATAGGACTTTTAGACTCTTAGTTAAATCGTTTGGCTGCACAGTCTCTTTGGAGTAATTTTATTGCCAGCTATAAAGGAACAGTTCCCTTTCACTTGTTTTGTAGAATGCTGCACCAAAATGAATAATTGAGTCCAATGAGTGTAATATGGTGATACATAGTTCAAAAGCACTAATGTTATGATTGAGAGGAGAGGAAAGGAGAGGAGATGAGAGGAGAGGAGAGGAGACAAGAGATGTTAGGTAAGCAGGTGACAGCAGTAGCCTCCAGCTGTGAACTGAGTGCGCCCAGAAACAGCCTGACAGGCCCTGCTGGGGAAATGAGTCTTCTCTGGGAATGGAGCAGACAAGCACACACATGCATGTGCACACATAAACAACAGAAAGACATCATGTGCACAGAAAGACACACACATACATAGACAGAATGAACAACAGTACAAAAGGGCTCCCAAGGTGCAAGATTCAGACAGGAAATGCATCATCACTTAGGAAGGAAATGCATTACATGCAGAGCTCTGAGAATCCTAGCCAATAAGACAGCAGGAGAAGGCGAGGATGCATATGCAGGCAAGCACAACTAAATGATTAAAACAATAATAATCCAAATACAAAGATTGGGTCATGTCATGAAATGCCATAATAAAAGAAAAGAAACCCATCAGGGGACAGAATTAACGTCATAGCACGATAAAACAATAGACTATCCTCACGAGCATAAGAGCACAAGGTGATGAGCTAGTGAGATTGTGTGTGTGTGTGTGTGTGTGTGTGTGTTTAGAGAGCGAGGTGTGTATGATGTCTGTTGACAGCCATGTTTCTGTGGGTTTGGGGCACATGGGCATACCTGTCATCACATACTAGGTCTAAACACAAAAACTTCCTCTGTTGCTCTGTGTTTATCTCTCCTGTAATGTCAGATATACTTTTATTTTTTTTATAGTGGAAAAAAACTAATTATTAACATGTTTTGTTATATGATGATTGTTACATGTCTACAACATACAACTTTAATCCAAAATTAACAGTAATTAAAATTGGTGAAAAGCTGGAGTTAAGATTTTTGCATCTAAGCAAAGACTGTAATTGGATTCACGGAGGGTTCATTTGTCGAGCAAACTGTCTAATTAAACCTTCATGCGTGTGTCTCTTCTGTATCTGTCTGTTGTGCAGTTAGCTGTTTATTTAAAGACCTGTTTTTTTTACTACCACTAAATAAATATTTAAATATATGGTCTTTTTTCACAAACACTAGAATAAATATTGGAATAAAAAATAACTACTGTAGCTGTCCCTTAAGCCACTATGTTACCATGTAACTAATGCATGAACTGCATGCACTTAACTGAGATGTTTTCTTACACCTACACTGACACAAACCATGTCTAACATTTATTTTTGTTAGAAATGGCAGCATGTTTTTATGAATATTTTAAGATAAACTTATTATATTAGTAATGATGGACTAAAAAAAAAAATCATCAAAGTACATCTAAACATGTTTGTGATATTTGAAGGAATTAAAGCAATAATATGTAACTTTTCCCGCTTCGGTCCCCCTACAGGTTGGAAGCGGAATTGTCCATTACATTACATTATGCAAGTTTGCCAGGTCGATCGAACTGGACAATGTAATGTAATGGACAATTCCGCTTTCAACCTGTAGGGGGACCGAAGCGGGAAAAGTTACATAGTGTTGCTCTAAGCTTTGCCTGCTGTATTGTGCACTCTTGTTTCAGGAGAACTCACAGACATGTCAAACACAACACAAACATAATCTGTGTAAAAGGGTCGTTGAAAAGATTTGCAGTGTTCCGTTGTGCCATCCATGTTTTTGGCACATATTGTATCTGTGTGCATGTCTGTGTGTCTATGTTGCATTGCCAAGCAATGTACTGACAGCTGAAATGATTTTACTGTTCACATGGTCACCATAGCAACAAAACAATGTAAATCTGATATCAATCACATCATTGCTGAGACAAAAAGTTCTGAGTAAAATAAGATATAACGATCAGAGCAAGGAACCATACAGTATTAGTAGTATCTGTAAACCTGTCCAACTACAACAGATAAAGAAACGGAAGGCTTGTTCAATTGTGTGATGATGGATCTCAATAAAAGTTGAGTTAATGACGAGTTAAATTACAATGACGTTTTACAAATCATATTCTAAACATTTTCAATGGCGATAGCACATCATTAGGGATGTCATTCATCAACGCTTTATATCATATTCATGAATAAAGATTATCACTGCTGGTACATCATTTTTGTCTAACAACAATGTGCATACATCTGTGGCTATTCATTAGGAACTCAGTTATCATTAGCCTAACCGAGGTGATTATATAATATGAAGTAACTGATGAATGATAACTTGTCAATCTAGATTGTATTCAGGTTTAACTAATATGTTACAAATGTTTTGCTCGTAGGTTTTAAACATGTTAAATAGTCAAAAATTCAGACATTCAGTGTGAACAAGCATTTCAAAAGGTGTTTTCAAGTCATGTGTTAGCTGAAAAATATGGTATTTGGAACCCTCTAAGAAGACAATATAATGCTATACACAAATAATCTGCTACCTATTAAAAGAATCGTTGTAACCCTTAAATTAAACTGTCAATATTTAGGAACATAACTATTGAGGCTAAAAATGTATATTTATTGTAATTTTAGCCATTTGTTGGCTTTAAGACAAACAAAACAACAAATGCTTTTTGCTTCATTTGACCTTTTTTTCCTTCACTAGCATGAGCAACCTAGAAGGTAGTGAAGACACTGGCAGCCAAATTACTTAAATAGCTATGAATCAAAGGCAATGTGACAGGATTGTCACACACACACACACACACACACACACACACACACACATACACATACACACACACACACACACACACACACACAGGGAGCACCAGCTGGATATGCAACTGCCTGTCTTTGTTAATTTCTTATCTGCCTTTCCTGTAAAGCATCAGAGAGAGCCTATGTGTGTGTCTCTCCTGTCCCTGTGCATGTATGTGTGTGCACTTGTGTGTTTGCGGTCAGACCCTCGGGGTAACACATGCTATCTTTATGTGCCCTTTGTGTGTGTGTGTGTGTGTGTGTGTGTGTGTGTGTGTGTGTGTGTGTGTGTGTGTGTGCGTGAGTGTGTGTGTGTGTGTGTGTGTGTGTGTGTGTGTGCGTGTGTGTGTGTGCATGTGTGCGTGAGTGTGTGTGTGTGTGTGTGTGTGTGTGTGCGTGTGTGTGTGTGCGTGTGTGTGCCCACTAAACATGTTCACGCCATTTCTACTTCTAATCATCTTTTAAATAATGAGCAGGCTATGGAAGACTGACAGATTGTGTACTTGTGTACAACGTAAGCGTGTCTGAGTTTGTGTGTGCGCCTGTGCGTGCAAAAAGCCTGTTTTCATTAGAAATCTTACAAATCTCCCAGAAGTCACCTTCTGAGTAATTGAGAAACAGAGTTCAATTTGATGGGCCTTTAACACTTCATGGCAATGCATTTGATGTGTCTATGTGTGCATATATGTGCATTTAGTGAACGTTTGGTTGAAATACACATTATCATAATAATGTTTCAGTGACAAAATACATAAGAGACACATTCAAAATATACTTCAGAAAATTCCCTCGCTTCTTTACAGTAAATCCATGGTAGAGCCATCTTTGCTGATGGCTCCTGCAGGAGGCCACCATATCTTATCATTCAATTATGATTAATTATGCTTATTATGCTTATTACAATCACGACACCAGCCTGCAAATGCACATTTGCACTAGACCTTGGAGGAAAAGAGGAATTGTATATAAAAAGCTGTTATGGATCCACTGGGCCTGGGAACAGCTGGAACAGCTCATTGGAGTGCAGTCTTTCTTTAGTCCAATTTGCATGGCAAATGATCACTTCTTTCAATTTAGCAGCTTGTTCAATATGAGCAAGCTGACATCTCTAAAATCATAGCAGCCAACACAAATCTGAAACACATGAGTAGATTTGGCTCTCTAGCTATTTAAAAACACACCGGATGGCAGTCTGTGCGCAGGAATTAAATGTGCACCCGTTAGTTGTTGGCTATGAAAAAAAAAACACATGAGAGATTATCAGAGCCAAACCTCATGAGTACCCACCTATTACAATGGAGAGAGTAGAGGAGAGGCAAGAATAATGGGGGGAAAGAAAAAAGAGGAAAGAGGGAAGAGAGTTGGCAGATGTAGGGTGTGAGAAAGGTGGTGATTATATATTCACCATGGGTGAATGTTGGTAAGAGGAAGCAGACAAAAATAAGTATGGGTGATTAGGGATGGAGGAACGATTGAGTATGGAGCAGCCAAATATTAAGAATATCGATTTAGGCAGCAAAACTTGCTTACTACTCAACAGGGGAGTTCCCAGTTCAGTGACTGTAGTAACACCAAAGGATTTTCAAGGCAAGAGTGAGAAAAAGCTAAAGTATTTTTCATACTTTGTATGTTCATACTAAACCAGATGTGTTCATACTGAATACCTCAGCAAAATCTTCAGTGCCAATGTTGGTTCAATCTTTGGTTCCAATCTCTGCTAATGGTATTTGAGATATGGAACTCAAGCCACATGGTTAAGGTTAAGAAAAGATTGTGTTTTGGTTAAATATGAAAAATGTCAACATTAACTTAAAGTATGATCTAGAATGTGGTCCCTGGTCTCTCGTGTTAAAGACAAACACAGTGGAGCAAAGGAGGAGAGGAAATAGAGGGGGAAAAAACAAGTAATTACATATTCACATATAGAGGTTGGAAATGAAGGAGAGGATTAGGTGAATGAAAGTCAAGAGGGACAGAGGAGGAGAGAATGGAGTTGAGGATGCAACTGTACAAAATGAATAAAATAAGTATGTATATGCATAATGCCTTACTCTAACCCCTCCCTCTCTTTCCCAGTCTACCCCCACCCCCTCTCTTTCTCTTCCTCCGTAAGTCAAAAGTATTTATTTGATCAAGAGGCTGGCTCTGCAACAGACACATCTCGCTCCCTGAGAAACCAGCCATAAGCCACAGGATTAAATGTGTGTTAGAGATTCTGTGTTGCGCTAATGTTCAGTGTGAGAGTGCTCAGTGTGTGTGCACAGTGAACTAATGGTCCAAATGCATGTCTGTGTGAGTTCAGACATCAAAGACAAAGAGACGTTATGCCTCTGTGCTTGTCAATGCAGGCACCGTTTTTTTGTTTTTGCCT
Organism: Zingel zingel; assembly: GCA_023566125.1. NCBI lineage: Eukaryota > Metazoa > Chordata > Actinopteri > Perciformes > Percidae > Zingel > Zingel zingel. Next base: position 13,910,304 of record CM042330.1, on the reverse strand, counting down.
TCAAGCTCACAAATAAACCTTATTATTATTCGTACGCAGAATATCAATCGATAATTGACAGCAGAGAATGATGACCAAAATACTCAACCAGTAACTAACACAGGCAAATGATTCACAGTTTGCGTACTAATGGACAACATCAATCAATGACTTATAATAAACATCAGAGTTGCAGACCGCACCAATCAATCTCTGAAATCGAATGATGAGTTATAAAACCTGGTTGGAGGACCATTTCACTGCACCTGACAGCCTGTTCAATTTAACACTCATGACCAGCATTAAATTACTAGGTGCTACCAGGATGACGGATAAATTTCAATTTAGCCATGTAAGCCAACAAAGCACATTTCCATGGCTCGTCGATATAAATTAAATTTGCTATTTCTAGCCTTCTGGTTTGATTACTTGGTCACATGTTGAACCCTTAAGTTGAACCTGTTTAATTCCTCACCCCACAGATTAACAGAAATATATTACCCGGCTGTCTCATAGATAATTAGTTTTCGATGATTGATCAGTGTTAGTCCTTTGATTGAGTGTTGATGAAATCCACACCGTCAGTAAAAATCTGTGATAAGGTTAATCTTAGAGGTGCTGTTAAAAAGAAGCTCAAACCTAGATCTGTCGCAAAGGTGCAGGTTGTGCCGCTCTCGGTTTGATTCTGACAGGCCGAGTGTAGCCCAGAATACATTAAAGAGTCTGGGAGACGGTGAAAAATGTGTGTGGGTTTTCTCTTGTGTGCATGTGTGCACATGTGTGATTTAGTATGTTTGGTGAGTAAATTAAGCCCCTGGAGCCACAGGACAAATCTGACAGACGAAAGGAAGAGAGGGAGCGCCGGAGGAGAGATGAGAACACAGAAGAAGGGCTGAGCAGAGGAAAGGAGAACAGAGGGGCAGGGGACAGGAGAGGGGAAGAGAGGAGAGGCAGAGTTAAGCTGAGCAGAGCAGCAGGGAGGAGAAGAAGAGAGCAGATGAAACAGAGTAGAGGGGCTCAGGGGGAAGAGGAAGAGCATGAGGACAAGTACAGCAATTTTTCAGCATCTGACTTAGAGGGAAACTTCAATTGAGGTAGATTTCTTGACATAAACTTCAGCAATATGTTTTTCATTTTATTGCACATGCATAAGACTTCCTGAAACTCACTACTCACTGCAAACCCAGCATATTGACAAAAGACGTTACTACTTTGTAAAATGGCACTGTATCTCTGTGTCAAATGTGTTGAGCAAGTTGAGAAATTAAGGTTTTTATCCACTTGCTACAGCGACGTGAGAATCCATTTCCACCCATTTCATTACTTTACCTTCTAGATTAGTTTTTAGAATAGAATTGCAGTTCCATACAATGATTGGTTACCTGCCAATGGCCGGTAAAGTAGACTAATTCACTAGCCAGAGCCAAAATTTTACAGCATTTGGCTGGTGGCTGGTTTTAATTTGCCAGCCTCTTTTTAAAGCCTTGGTCCCCAAAATGTCAGCAAGGACCATGGTGACATTTAATTATACATTTATTTACTTTTCTGTCCAGCCTTGACACTTTAAAAAAAAGGTTGCGTTTGATTGCTTGCTTTTCCAACTTTTATAATCTACTTTTAACATTTTATTAATCTTAATGGGAATTTGCATTTAACTAAAACTATTCTTTAGTCAGCATTGATTAGACTACAGTTATACCATGAGGAGTTTGACAGTATCTGATATACTATGAGGTCTCTCTTACAGCCTTGACAGCCATGCGGTGATCAGTGATCAGGATCTGTGGTCCAGAGGGTTTAAAATTAGAGCTGTTGCACCTGAGGGTATCCCATCTTTCTTGTCTTTATTCGGTCGACAGCATCAGAGTGAACCATAACAAAACATGTTCCAATTAGGCTACAAAAAGGCTGGCAATTCCTGTTTCTTTGTTTGTAAGAGTGAAACTAGTCTGTGATGGTCTGAACTTGGTCTGTCTCTCTCTATTATAATATTTCCCTCTTTTTCTTTCACTTAACTCTGTTTCTTTCCCTTCTTTCTCTCCTCTCCTCCTGCCTCACTTCCTCATAAGCCCATTTTCAGTCGCTAAATCTCTTCTCTTTTTCCCTATCCATCTTTAGCCTCCTCCTCTCCCTTCCTCTTCTCAAGATACGGTGATGAATGGTCAGTTAGTTTCCATACCAATGAAACCGCACCTGACGCAGCAATGGGCGTGTTTGCATGAGTGCATACAAACCTGTATATCTGTGTGTGTGTGTGTGTGTGCTCACTCAAATGTGTGCGTTCAAACAGCATTTCTTAACAAGATCGGAGAGGGAAACAAAAAATGGAAAGCAGAAGAAGACCAAGATACAGACAAAGAAAGTGGGAGAGAGTGTGCTATACTGTGAATATTTCAACATTTTATTTCATTCGGGGGGGGGGGGAACAACGACAAAGTAATAAAGTATGGGCTAGAGAGAGAGAAAAGGGGAGACACCACCATTATATAACATCTTTCAAAAATGGGCATGGTGGTAGAAATTTGGGAATAAAATGCTGTGTAAGGCTCGGGCCTCATCACTATAAACAACTCACGTTCTCACACACACACACACACACACACACACACACACACACACACACACACACACACACACGCGTACACACTTTGGTATAAGCAGCTCACGTTCGCTGCCACAGCCCAAGAGCTACCGCAAGAATATTTATTGGCTACCAGCTCAATGGCTGTATTGAAGAGAAGGATGGAGAGAGAGAGAAAGAGAGAGAGAGAGAGAGAGAGTGAGAGTGTGAGAGAGAGAGACAGTGAGAGAGAGACAGTGAGAGAGAGAGAGAGAGAGAGAGAGAGAGAGAGAGAGAGAGAGAGAGAGAGAGAGAGAGAGAGAGAGAGCAACTGAAGCAAGCAGAAAATGAGGAAAAAGGGAAAGGCTGTTGCAGGTTCTATCCCTCTTTCCCTTCATCCTCCCTGTAAGCCAATTTCTATTTCTCCCCTTTCCTCCGCAACACACATATATCCACGCACGCACCGCGCACGCCCACACGCACATCTCCCCTCTCACTCACACACATGCAGACACCTCACAGACATCCCCACACGCACGCAGACACCCACACATATACACATTCCCACTCTCCCCCTTCACCCCACACAGAAGAAGCAGCATCTTTCTTATGGCTGCAGTAGAAAGAAACTCCTGCACCCACTCTCACTCAAACCGCGAGTGTGCGCGCGTGAGTGAGGGCGTTTATGTCACTGCGTGTGGAGTAGCCTACGCTTATGCCTGTGTGTATGTGCGCGTGTTGCATCCCCCTACCTTGCGCGCGCGAAGAGAGCGAGCAGAGAACGAGACTCCACAGAAAACAGCGCATCACCGTCATTCCACCGTCCGTCATCCTCTCATTCATCCCTCTCATCCTCCACTTCGTCGTCCCCCTTTTCATCCTCCTTTTTGCCGACGAGGGGTGCGCTTGACAGCGTTCCGTGCCGCTATTAGTAATATTATTAACATCAATACATCTTCCGCGAGCCGAGCACGAGCCCTCTAAGCTCTCACCGGGCCGCATGCTGCTTCACATCCAGAAAACGGAGGGAGAGAGAGACGGGAGGGAGAGAGAGAGAGAAAGAGAGAGAGAGAGAGAGAGAGAGAGAGAGAGAGAGAGAGAGAGAGAGAGAGAGAGAGATGCGTTTTCTTTGCCTCCTCCTTCTAATGTAGACTAGATAAATCCTTCATGTCCAAAAAATGAATTCAGTCGACATCCACAGAGAGAAAACGGAGACAGAGGGGGAGATGGGACGGGCACACAGGTTGCCTCTCTGTCTTTAAATCCACTCTCCGCTGGGTTGTAGCAAAGCTTGTCAATATCTCTCTATTCCGTCCCGTTCCCTTGCAAAAGAGTGATAGAGAGGCAGGGAGAGCTTCAAATCCACACTTCCTCCGGGTTGCATCCTTTCTTCATTCTGAATTTCCCTCTTTTTGGCTTTTCTCCCTCTCCTTATAAGCCTCTCCTCTGTGTCGTTTTCAAAGTACGTGTCTCCTCTCCTCAGTTTCTCGCGTGTGTTCGCCTTGGTGTCTCAAAAAATGGACAGGGATATTTGTTCTGTATTTCTTTTTTTGGCCGGATAATCCTCCACTCCTGCGTCTCTGGACTCGTGCGTCTGTCAAACCTTCCTCTTCTTCTTCTCCTCCTCTTCTCCTCTCACAAACAGCTGCGAGGAAAATGTTGCATCTTTACCCCTCCTAAAAGAAGATAAATTAATCACTCTCGCATCACCCTATCAATCATTTCACTTTTTTCACATTCCTTTTAATATTCTTACCAAACAAGCCAAACCAGAGCCTGTCCGTCACGTTGAGACAGTCCACCTTTAGTTCTCTGTGAAAGTCCAACGAGGAAAAGATAAAACAACAATCCCTCTTGTTGTCAGAAACCAGAGGAGACATGTATTCACCCCTCTGCTTGGTATACTAAGGTATGTTCTCCCGGTGTAGCGGCTGGTGCGTCTCTTCCTTCTCACCGCCGGTACAGAGATGCTGCCTTCAAGTGCTCCTCGTAAGCTCCCACTTCTACTCACGTGCTTTGGCGCGGAAATATCATAAAATTGACTCTCTGTTAAAACTAGCCTGGTGTTTGGGTGGATTTTGGTTTGTTTTTAACATCAGGCTACACAGAGGTAACTCTGTGTTCTTTGCTGTTGCAGCAGCGAGAAAAGGACAAAATACAGGGGTGTCCACTGGCACAGAGGAATGGACACATGCCAAAACTTTACCTACGGATGTCCAAATTTGATGTAAACAAAGAAGAAGACCAACAAAACCAAGAAATATATTTGGAAGTCCAATCAAAGTAAAAGGAAATCATATGAGAATAATAATACTGCCCTTTAACAGTGTTACATGATGTAGTAAGCTGTACCCAACAGTCACATGGACCAATAGTCATTACCCATTGATCCACTTGTCCACCGAAATGAACTCAATACAATAACAAGTTTGGGATTTGGTGGCACATGATAGACGCATTTATCTGGCGAAGTGACATTGCTGAGTTCTTGATGGCACCTCATTGATTTTCTAGTCAAGATCTGTGTACATTTAGTAGCAATACAACTCAACTGTATGCTAAATTTTAACTGCCACTGCTTCTGCTGTGATATTAACACAGTCCACAGGGGAAATGTGTACATGCCGTAAAACATCAACAAAGGATAATTATAATAATTATTAATAATAATTTTATTGAGAGTAATATAGTAATACAAGTGCTGTAATTGGCATGTTTCATTTTCTTTTGTCAGTCAAATGCACAATCACTTCTTCCAGGTCCATAAAAATACTGAGGCAAATAATTAAATTTTGTATAGATTTTCACTTTAAAAAGAGAAAGTAAAGAAAATGATAAAGTAGCTATCAAGTCAATAACAACAAAAAGTGCTGCTGTGAAGTTAATTTGCTGTACAAATACAAAAGACTCCCTCAAACAGCCTGGGAAATATATATCTCACACATCATAATTCCATCACAATTTGCCAGCTGATATTTTTATGGTTTAAGGCAAGTGGAGTTTAATAGGCTAGGCTACTTGTGGATTTCCTTCTCAAAACAGCAACACAGTATTTTTTTATTGTCATATAAATAACCACAATTATCACAGATGTAGGGACAAAATGGGCATGATGCCATCTCTTGCACAGTAAATGGTGGAATTTGAGGTGTAGGTTGGATTCTAAGCAGATTTTAACTACTATACGAACTGCCTGGGTATCTATTTTTCACATGCATCCATTTTTTATTTGCCCTCAGAGGAAGCCATGGCATCAGAACTCCTCTCCATCCGTTTTTTGCGGCATGGCATGTGGTTTTCCTTCAAGGTAATGTGCTCAGACTAGAAATAATGTTGAGTCCTTGATCTTGAGGCTATAAGTTAAGAGACCTGGGAGCTAGTGGGGGAAACCTCACCATTTGCAGAAAAGAGAGTGAGTGAGTTTTAATTACTTGGACTTATAACTGCTATGCTATTACTGAAAATGAAATAGTAGTTACACTACTCTTTAGAGAGCTGGGTCTTTTCAGGGTTATGCATAACTAATAAACACTGGACATTGCTGAATATGAGTATCAAAAAGTATTAAAATTAAGAGTTGAATTACTTCCCCCCCCCCCCCCCCCCCCCCAAACTGAGACATGCACATAAAACAATCAACTCTACAAACAACTAATTAATTAATCAAATAAAGAATTAAATCATTGAAAATGTTGTAGTGTCACCACAAAAACAAATGCACTTTGCGGTGTGATAAGTGAGTGAGTGTGCTTGCGTGCCTGAATGTGTGTGTGTGTGTGTGTGTGTGTGTGTGTGTGTGTGTGTGTGAGAGAGTGAGTGTGAAATCTGCTCCCACACGTTCCCTTAAAGCACTCTTCTGCCATCTACAGGCACAATCTCTCTCCCTTCTTCTCCCTCCCTCTTTTTCCCCATCACAAACCTGGTGTTAATCATTCTGGCATCATCTAAATATTCACTGCACGAACAGGGAGTGTGCATGTTGTATATACTGTCTGTCTGCATGTAGCTCACTGCATATGTGTCTCAAATCTTCTGTGTGCAGATTTGTGGGCCCTACATCGGCTGTATGTCTGCGTGTTGCTTTTAGAAATCAATAAGCCATGTGTGAGGTTTGTGTCCTGAGAGAGAGAGAGAGACAGACAGAAAAAGAAAGAACAAGAAAGGAGAGTGGAGGGAAGAGGGGGAAGTGGAGGGAGGGGTGTGAGGCAGGAGATATAGAAGGGTGTGAAAAGGAGAGCAGCAGAGGGAAGAAGAAGAATATAGGATAAGAGAAAGTAAAGGTGAGAGAGAGATGGACAGAAAAGAGGGGGAATGAGGAGATGTAAGGGAAAGAGATGAGGAGGAGGACAGTGGGAGAAAAGAGAAAAATGAAAGAAGACAGAGGGAGGGAGACAGAAAAAGAGTGTGAAGGTGGAAAATGGGAGGTACAAGATGTAAAACATTCAGTCCAGAGAATTGTAGATAGGGAGTGACGGGAGGGGAGGAGGACAGAGGAGGGGGATGGGAATGTATGTGTGTGAGAGAGAGAGAGAGAGAGAGAGAGAGAGAGAGAGAGAGAGCGAGAGAGAGAGGGAGAAAATGCAAAGGAAAGAGGTGGCGAGAGTTGCATGAGTAATCCACTTTCATATGTATGGTTCTTTACAGTCACCCCCAAAAAGTAGACATACTGAAAGGCAGATGTAATATATTCCAGCATGTCCTAGAAACCCAGGAAACTAAGGCTCACATTACATATTTTACTTACTCTACTGTATATTAAGCCTCATCCTAAGCAGCTTATATATTACATGCAGGTAAAGGCATCAGTGTCTGGTTCAAGGTAATGTATTTGACAGAACTGAACCTGTCAACTTGTCCTCATTATTCCTAGATGGTACCACTGGCTCAAACCAGGTTCCATATATTATATGATTATTTTTCCTAAAACCTATTTATTTGTGTCCATTACTGAGCAATTGTTCTGATCACATCAATCACTTAGTTTTTTTACGATTTGAGATGACCCCGGCCCCCCCTGCCCTCTTGTCTCTTCTGATCTTGAAGCCAACAGCTGACAAGTGCTTAAATCAATCTGCAATTTCTTCTGTGTATACAATCCTTATTGTCGTAATTGTGGATGGCGCAATGGAACACTGCAAATCTTTTCAACGACCCTTTTACACAGATTATGTTTTGTATTGTGTTTGACATGTCTGTGAGTTCTCCTGAAATAAGAGTTTACATTACATTGTCCAGTTCATTCGAACTACAGATCCGCTACCTGATCTGGCAAACTTGCATAATGTAATGTAATGGACAATTCATCTTCCAACCTGTAGGGGGACTGAAGCGGCAAAGGTTCTCTAGTGTTGCTTTAAAGGCAGTTACACACCAACCAAACAGACGACCCTCGGCAGAAAAGGCAGTTGGACTAGTCAGTCTCCCCGAGTCGGTCCAAGCGAAGCGACGAGACGTAATACGTCTCCATAACAACAGGCGGCACTAATCTGTATTGTCGCCCAAAAAATGAAAACTGGCAGCTGATTGAATCAACGCGTCACATGGATCTGGCTGCTGCTTCCGGATTTTGGATTTTTCGAACGGCCATTACTGGCGACTCATTCAGATTATGATCTCATATTGTACTAAAATATAAAAATAGGCCATGCAGTTGCTGAATCTGTCTTCATTTCAGATCGACAAAGGTCAGTTTAAAAGATTTTCGTCAGATTTTGAGAGGCTTAGTCACCCTCATCCCGCTTGCCATTTCCGGGTGAGTCCCGACTGCCTAGTCTCTGACTGAGCATGTCAGGTCGGCGAAAATGAAGGCAGACAGCTCCTCCAACGGACGACGGCACGGAACACACCGAACAGACTCGAGTCACTGACCTCGCCAGACTGTCCAACGGCCGATTATCGGCCCGGTGTGTAACTGCTTCAAAGGGAATTCATTAGTAACCTGCAAGAAAGAGCAGCACTGTCCTGTTTCTGTGCAATGAGTATTGTATTTTGAGTCGGACAAAGACCTTTTTGAAAGAACTAACAGAGACACTGACAGCATGAGTTGAGGGATCTTTAGCACTAAAATTGTCAGGTGAAGTTTCTTTTTTTTTTTTTTTTTTCTTTCTGCCCATATACCTGATGAAGGTCAGACAGACCAAAACGTCCTACCAATAAATATTTCAGCAATAAGGGAAGTATGTGTGCGTTCCTCTCATTGTTTTTAAAGGTGAAGTTTGTTTCAAATAGTTTTTTGAGTTTTATTCTATAATTATGCTGATTCATGTAATGTTTTCTTAACAAATCATTTTCATATTCATTTAGATTGTGTATAACACAATAATGATTTTTTTTTTTATATAATTGCTTAAAATATGAGTAATTTAGGAATCTGTTATGTCATTTGAGCTGACTTTCCCTTAAGATTCTTCAAAAACTGTACAGCAAAATCAAATGAAATTTGACATGGCCATAGTCAGGGTCATCCTGAACAGGAATCCATGGAAATTTCAGCTAAGTTTCTTTTTTTTAAATATAAAAAATAGCGCAGTAGAATAACTTTGATACGTTTAATAATTAAAATATAATTTTTTTACTTGGTGTATCAAACGTGACAAATTATTGCTGAAACATGGTTATTTCTTCATCCTTTTTGGCAGCTCCAAGCACCCATACTGTACAGTTACACCACGAGTAGACCAGCACCAATGTCACTCTTTCATGCAAGAGACGGCTGTCAACTCGGCAGCTACGTTAGTAGTACTGCTCGCTGCCACCGTTTGCTGTCAGATCGCACGTCTCTCATCTAGCTCTTTCCCTCTCCAGTTAGCTACGTTTGTAGCTTAGCTAATTTCAAAAATGTTTGGTAATGGGTCAATGGTCTATTGGGGGTCAATGCATCTGATTCAGCTATAGGTTGGTGATAAGCCAAAGAGGCAGACACGCTGCCAATTGCGAAGTGTGCAGGAAGTGCGGATTGCTTGGTTCAGAAAGTTAGCTGTAGTTAAACAATGGACAACTGAAAGACACTCAGGTAGTTGCCTCACACAGATTTCACATACTGCTGAATGCTAAAATGCCTTTGTCCACAGTGACTGGATCCATGATTCATCGCAAATATGCTTCATATTTGATACGATGGGGACCCTATAGATGCAGTGGCTACGCTTGAGAACAGCAGTGCAGCAACAGCCTCACAGCATGGGGGCAACAAGACCCTTTCAGATGTGTATTCTGGCTATTTGACTCAAGTCCTTCTGGGACAGGCATCAAGCGCTCATGTCTGTAAATGAGCAGACAGCTTAACTACAACTGTGGAACATGGAAATCCCATTTTGTAAGTCTTGTGAAGAGCATCATCCAAGCAAAACAAAAAGGACAGATTTATTTATTTTTTGTCAGTGGAGCATGGTCCCTAAACGGGATATCCACTAATGAGGTAATTGACTAACGAGATATCCAATCAGGAGCCACAGTGCCGGAGGGTGGGAAGGCGGCTGCTGTCGACGACACAATCGAGTGATTCCCACTTTGCATATACACACACACACACACACACACACACAGGCATGTATGCCCACGCACTCTTCAACAGAGAGAACATTTGGTCATCACCAGCTGCCTGTGATCAAGCATTGTTGCTTGTGGGGTTTATATGGAGGGAGACAGATTGTATATGGGTGCGGGAGGTGCGGGAATGTGTGTGTCGGTCTGTGTGAAAGGGGGAGATGTACAACAAGCGGCAGCATTATTGACTTTACAACAAGGTGCCAGTGGCTACTGCAACACCCAAACCCACATCCACACCCCAACACCCCCCCCCCCCCCCCCCCCCCCCCCCCCACACACACACACACACACACACACACACACACACGCACACACATGCACACACACACACACACACACACACACACACACACACACACACACACACACACACACACACACACACACACACACAAATAAAAATGTATTGTCTGTTCACACAGAAAATGTTCTTGCATTGTCTGCTCCAACAGTCAACAGGTAACATGAAAAAACACACAAACAACAAGGTTTTGGCTCCGATTAGTTTCACACATGGCAGACAACATCAGATTTGTTACCCTTGGTTATTGTGAGGATAGATACAGATGCCATCTGATTGAAAAGAGGAAGACAGGATTATATTGTGTTCATGTTGAGGTGAAGGCTACCATAGCGCTTTATGAGTAAGTCCCATAACTGCTGCACTGATGAAAATAGGGCCCCATTTTTCTTCATACCTGAGACGTTGGGATTTCTCCGCTGCCAGACCTCCCACATGTGAGGCACAAACCTTTTGTGTTGAGCATTTTCACTACATGGCATACACTGTAATTTATTAAATACAAATAAATACAGAATTGCACTGTAAATGTATGTACGTGTCAGGAATATTTGTGATGCTCAAATACTGATCTTTACTTTTTTTTATTCCTATTGATGTTGTGTTTAAGTGACATTTATCTTTCTTAAGTGTTTCAGCTGATAAGAGAGGAATGTTTTGTCACCAGTGACACAGAACACATACATTCTGGAAGATTAAACAGTTCAGACAAGTCTGAGAGCAATCCTGGTGGCACTGTTGCACATTGAAGCGAGATATTGATGTGGCATCTGGTTTTTAAGAGGTGAAGCAGACGTGGTCCCCAGCCCCCAGTTCCCATTACTTTCAGATAGTGGTGATTTGGATGCAATTTACTGCACTCCATTGGACCATGTATGTGTGTGGCCATAGGTGTTTTGTGTGTAATCTCTAATAACGCAGTGATGGACTGTGGTGTGTAGCCATTTTGAGTGAGATGGACTGAATCTAAGTATTGTACTGCCTGCTCTGATACTCTCTCCCTCTCTTTCTCTCTCTACTTTACTATTTTTTCAGCCTTGCACACTTCCTGCAGGAAAGGAGGAATCTTCTAAAACAGTTATTTATCTACATCTCATTCCCTCTTTTCACTACCCCTTTCCTCTCTACACTATCAGAGCAGGACACAAACACACTCTCAAATCACACACATGCACAGGCAGGGCGGTTTTGGGCCGTAAATCCAGCGCCAACCAAGAAGCTGTCACCAGCCACACCTGATAAATAAGGAGCTATTGTGCGGTGTGTGCACATGCAAGTATGTAGACTATGGGTGTGTGTGATTGGGATGGGAATTTATGGCTTTCAGTTAAATGAAGTGAACAATGAGGTCACACTTAGAAAATCATCAAAAGGAGAGAGAGGGGGATGAACACAGTGGGGTACAAGCATGTCTATCCATTATGTCAAGTCCAAAAGGGAAAAGAGGGACTGACAAAACTAAAATGCAGTGTCTAATAGTTAGCAATCATCCAATCTTCATTAATCTCATAAAAACAATATCTTGATAAAAAATAATAGAATTGCTCCTGCATTTACTGTTTTTGCCCTCTAAAGCAGAGGGAACACATTAGTAATGTTAAACTTGTTAGCAAACATTGGCCTATTTACACATTATGATCATTGTTTTAACATGTCATTGTTGTGATGTCATGATCCTTGCCCTGATCACTGCTTCAACAGAAGAACCAAGCATAGCCTGAGTTGACTCAAAAGTCCATATCCTAAGCATGAATATCTATCTGTTGACTGAGAGGACTCACATGACACACTTGAACGGCCAATCAGCTGTAGGTTTCTTTGCTTTAGTGTCCTTGAATGAGTCATACAGCAGCTCTTTAAATCAGGCCCATTGTACTGTAGGCACCATGTCGCTGTCCATTCTGCTCTTCAAGAACTTTTAGTTTCAATCACATCGACTTCAACAACATCAACATGTCGAGATGACCGGCATTCTAAAGATCAGCAGGACACAGGCCAAGTTACCTAGCAACAGCCATAGTGCGGCTAACATGCTGCTGCTGGTAAAACTGGAAAGCCCTTTATCTACAGTTCTAGCGTGGATTGTGTCTCAAGGGGTTTGCTGAACGGATGCAATATGTCTTTTCCAAAGTGATGCATTTTTATCTTACACCTAATAATGAGTATTCACACTATTCACAACTACTTTTTTATTGAAATGAGAGTTAAAGGGGTATGCCTATCACATAATGCAGGTTAGATGGGGGAGTGCTGTATCAGACTCTTTTTATGTGAGTAATGGGGTCAGGCAGAGTGGGATATTATCTCAACTCTCGTTTGACTTTGACTGAAAACTTGTGCTGTAGTTAAAGGCTTGTTAACCAGGTTGTTTCTCATAAATCATTTTTTTCCATAATTACTACAGATTGTTAGATTGTTCCCCTCCTTGCAGTGTTACAGACATCTAACAATTCTCCCAATATGGTCCTGACTTTGACATAAGACTTATTGCCATAAAGATAATTATATCATAATTAGATGCAAATAGGGTAGAAAATTAAACTTTCCTGAGTTATCTTGGTCATCTTTTTATAAATGATCCAATGGATGATTTACATATATATCAACAATGATAGAAAATACAGAATATGCTCTGGGCAACACACTTGTACAGTATGTACATTTCATATGAGCTCAACTGATGCCCAGATCTCATTGTTCGGTGATCACTGTAGACTCTTCTCAGCTAAGGTCTAGGTATACAAAGAGCAGTATGCAGGGACTGCTGCCTACAATGATGCCACAGGGATGTTGTTGTGTGTGCGATGATGTTACATTGTGACTTATGATTGTCAGCATTAATGTACCCATATGTCAGGTAGTGATAAGGACCTTGTAAAGAACAGCCTAACTGAAGCACTGTTGAAACCTACCAAAAGTTGCTGATGTTGAGATGTAGTGACTCTACTGCAACAGTTTCTTTGTACTTTTGAGAATGGGTGATGCTGATTAGCTTTCAATTGCAATGTTTTTATTGTGATGTGTACGTGAAAGACATACATTTTTACTTTTTTGGACAAGTCTTCTATTTATTATATATTTTATGTGGTCCTGTGATTGAATTAAAAAGCCAGAAATATCATATTTACTCCACATTTGCACCCAAGGGATCAAAATAATGAATATTCTCTAAAAAAAAACTTTATATGAAGCATTTTTTTACAGCAGACCCTTACTGCCTCCCTGGATCTGCATTTGATGCTTGAAATACCTTGTCTTCTACATACTGAACCTTATACTGAAAATTCAGAAATAAATGCAGATCCAAATAGTCTTTCATAAAAATAAAAATAAGTTACAAAAAGGTCCAATTTCCAGTGGTATTGATCACTGATTTGACACCTGGAGTACATCATCAAGTGAGGGACAGCATTGAATTGTTCTCCACAAAGGCCTACTGTATCTGTGTCAGGGACTTAGGAATTATCTGGAGAGGGAAACACAATAGATGAAGTGTCAGAGTGATCGAGACTGTGATAGACAGAAAAGGAACAGCAAGGCAAAAGAGAAGCAATGTGAGTGAGAGACAACAACAGGCAGGTGCTTGGAGCTCAGTGCCGTTGTTGGACAGCAATGATAACCTGCTAATTCCAGAGTACACATACAGTAATTGATCCAATTATCTCACAACAGTGCCCTTCTCAAACAGTCTAAATAAAACACATCACATTCAGAAATACAATCAAATTCAATCAAAGCCCTTCCATGCATCTGTTAACTCATGTAATGTGTGTAAGAGTGAGTCTGTGTGAACAGGTTTTGTCATGAGAGAGACAGAGATAGAGCAGTAAGCAAAGGTGTACATTAGGCATGCAAGTTTCATATTTTACATTTCAGAACTTTGCAAAGACAAGAAAATTGCAGTCGCGGACACTCCTAGGAACCTGATTTAGGAGCCTAAGGCATTGTGCTTCAATGTTCAAAAATAAATCTTAAGTCAAGATTGTGCATTCGGTTATGCAAGCCACCACACAATGCACATATTTGAAGACAACAAAAACAAGAGCTATACAATCACCAGTTTCAAGATTACTGTCACCAATTCGGTATCTGACCAAAACCCCTTCGGTTCCTGGCGTTGATAAGAGTTTTTTGCAGAACATTACAATGTCACAGTGAAGTTTACCTTTGACCTTTTGGATATAAAATGTCATTGTTGCAACCTAGAATTATTATTTTATAATTTCATAATTTCCTAGAATAGGGAATATGTTTAGAATTCTGTAGGGAAATCACTGTTATTTCATTGTAATTTCGTTTTAAAAATATTCTGGATATTATTCTGATTTATGTTACTGAAAGGTGGAAGATCAGTTACGATGATGTCATAAGCCAGCGCAGCAGCCTAGTAGAGAGCTGAGCCGAGTTAGGTGAATGTGGGCTATGTCGCTGAGATTAGAAGATGTTGTGTTGCTTGGTGTAAAAAAAAGATAATTCCAACAGAACTGGCAAAATAAAGTTGCAAAAGAGAAGAGTCTGTTTTAAGTGTGCAACATCATCACTTCATAATTTTATCCTATTAGACATTTTTGTGTTTAGAACCAGAGAAATGTGCCGTTTCCTCTATAGGTCCTCTATGTGATTGTAGGCCACAAATACAATGTCTTTATAGAATAAATAATTATGAATCCAAAAATCAAGTCACGTAATCTCCATTATCCCCACATCGCTTTAAGATAGCCTTGTTCTGTCTTTTTAGCATGATATCATCTGAGTCACAACAAATTAAAACAAATATACATTAACAACTACATTGTGTATATTTTGAAAACGTCTTAAAAAAAAAGAAAAGAAAAAAAAAGGCTAAATGTCCAATAGTTAACAAAATAAAGAATGTTCAGGGTTCTTCTTCATCTGAGGAGGAGTACCCAGCATTTCTCGTTTAAGAAGTGAGTCATAGGCATCATCATTATTCTTCGGCAAAGCCTCTTTTCTGAGCTCCTGTGACTGTTGGCTCTACCAGTGAGGACCCAGGTTGTTCTTCAATAATAGGGCTGAGATCCAGAATGAATGTTTCCTCTGCATTAGGAGGAACTGGCTCACTTTCCTCTACAATTGTAGGCTCACCATCCCCTACAACACCTTGAATCCCATGCAGAGCTTTAGAGTTCTCACCTCCAATAATGTCCAGAACCACATCTGTGTATTCACCTTTCTTAAAGGGTTTGTTGCCTGGTGTTTTTTGCTTCAGCAAGGTCCTTTGTTGCTCTGGCCCTCAGATTCTTCTATCTAAATTTCACTTGCTCCAAGGGTCTCCTCTTCTGGCCAGACCCCATTGCATTCACATTCTGGGTGATTTCAACCCAAATGTCTTTCTTCCTATTGTTAGTCACCATTCCACCCACAACAGAGCTTCCTACTATTGAGGCATAATGGCACTTAACACCCTCCAGCAGTGCATGGGTTTCTGCAACAGTGAAATTAGGTCCTTTTGAGTCCATGGTTCCTCATCTGTTGTACTGAACATAGTATTTATAGGCCTTGGGCATGATTGACTTAATTGAACACAAGCCACAGCATGTCAGCCAATTGGTGTGTGAGTATTTGACAGCCATCTTATATTCAGCCTTTCTCAGTGGACTTAGAGAGAGGCACTGACATGGCAGGTATTGTCCATCGCTACCACCATTTTGGTGGAAGAGGATACCGTCAATGGGTGTATGTTGAGCGTGCACAACCACTGGAGCAATACACCACTGAAGAACTGTATGCTCGCTTTCGCTTTGGGAATGCTGATATTAAGTACATTGCAGACGTTGTCAGGCCAAAACTTCAACTGAGAACCCAAACTAGTCACAGTCTGTCTGTGGAAGAACAGGTCCTCATTGGTCTGCGCTTCTATGCATCTGGGACTTTCTACCAAGTTGTTGGTGACAATATAGGAGTGGACAAATCAACTGTGAGTGATGTAGTGAAAGCTGTATCAATTGCATTGGCCAGCCTGGTCAATCAGTTTGTTTCACTTCCAAAGGATGTCCAGATTGCTCAAGTTTTCTCTTTTGGGGAACATGCCCAATACTATTGGGGTTATTGACTGCACTCATGTGCATATCCAAGCATCTCATGAGAGGGATTGGGAGTACATCAACCGAAAGGGGAGGTGCAGCATCAATATCCAACTTGTGGGCGATGCTGACCTCATCATCACAAACTGTGTCGTGAAGTGGCCTGGGTCTGTTCATGATGCACGTATCCTGAGAGAGAGTGCTTTATACAGAGAGCTCCAAACCAACCGACGGGATGGCATAATATTAGGAGACAGTGCCTATCCACTCCTACCATGGCTGATGACTCCTTTTCTTACAGCAACCACACCTGCGCAGACACGCTTCAACACTGCTCATTGCAAAACAAGATGTGCAATTGAGCGTTTAAATTTTCTGAGTTCTGAAGAGACGTTTTGCATGCCTTAAGTACTTGCGAGTGGAACCACAGGGAGCATGCAACATAATACTTGCGTGTATCGTCCTCCGCAATATCGTTACCAGGCGCAATGTCCCTCTTTGTGATGATGTTTATGATGCACCTGAGCCTGTTGAAGAAGCAGACCAACCACTGGCGTTCTGTCAGAATGAGGGACTGACTGGATGTATAGTAAGGGATGCAATTGTTAGAAATTATTTTTGACAGGCTCATCTCTGATGATTGTTTCTTTGAAATGAATATACGATGAATGACAGAAAAATGGAATACATTATTTTTGTTTGTTATTGAAATCTGTTTGGGGGATTATTTCATGGGGACAAGATCATTTTTATTTTATTTTTTTTTTTACTTTACTATACTGAATAGCTTAATTGGTAGCCTATGTCTACTTTATGTACTTTATCACTGTTACAACGGTTACACAAGTCAAGTGCAAAATATAAATAAAAGTATATACACTAAATGATACAAATGTATTATTTGACCAATTTTAAAGTTTGACTACATTTTCTTCCTGGAATCAACCTTGAAATCCTACCCCCTGTTGGGATCAGGATAATCCTGTTTTTTTTTTAATCAAAGTTATCCAACTCCTACTGAAAAGTTTTGAACAACACAAACTGAAGGTTTGATCCAGACTCAAACTAGGATTGGATTCCGTGATCTAATCTGATTTCAGATTCCTTCTTTCCCTTTTGAACAACCCATTTTCAAGATTTGATCAAATCTGATAACCAAAATCTTATCAGCTTACCTTTGAACAACTGGCCCCAGGGCCTTTCCAAACGGTTTAAAGTTTCAGTGGGATTGTAGCCCTACAAGCATTATTACACAAGGAAACCAAGCGACACAAAGATTGGAAAAATTGGGCGTTGCTGAGATATCGCGATTCATAAAAATGTGACAGACATAAGGTCACAGTGACCTTAACCTTTGACCTCCAAAATCTGATTAATTCACCATCAATTTGTGCCAAATTTGAAGAAATTCTCTCAAGGTGGTCCTAAGATATCTCGTTCACAAGAATGGGACGGACAGATGTACAAATGGACAACCTGAAAACATAATGCCTCCGGTCACGCCAGCGCGGAAGCATAAAAAGTGGAAAGAAAGCAACATTTGAAGATGGAGAGTGTAATAAAAAGTATTTCAGAGGAGAAACCGGGTAGATAGAAATTTATATGTTTTGCTTCTTGCGGCAATGCATAGCATTGAGCAAAAGTGATATCAAAGGAGATGGAGGCCACGGTGACAGGGACTACTGTGAGCAGGGTGACCTAGTGGTTTGAGATGCCATCCAATTACTGAAAGGTCACATGTTTGATCACAGAAAAAGCCACTGAGTGTCTATCAACAACCATGTATCATGTCAAATGGTCCTTGAGATAGACCCTGAATGTGCCTGCTCACTCAGTTCAAGTTCATGAATGGTAAACACAATGGTTGACCCTGTATTTTAATCAAACTAAGAAAATAGAAAGGGGCAAGTTCTATTAGAGATGTGAAAAGAGCATGCACCTTGAATGACAGTATGTGAAAGCAGTATTTTAAAATTGTAAAATATGATCAAAATGGTTCAAAGGCTACAACTTTCATGCCAAATTGCAGAACAATCCAATATAGAAAATGTAAGAAAAAACAGGAACCCTTGGGTCAATGGTAACAAACTATATACTGGAGTCAAACTCAACTCTGTTACCCGCTCTCTTTCAGACTTGTGCTTGTTCACATACTAGGCCTGTCAATCGATTAAAAAATGTATACTAATTAATTACATACTCTGTGATTAATTAATCAAAATTAATCGCATACATAATTAACGGTACCTGAACCAATACTTTTTAAGAAAGTAAAAAAAGAAAAGAAAAAAGAAGGGTACTAAACAACAGTTGGTGACATTAAAGAATGGCTTGTTTATTGCTAAGGCCATATGGTCAAAATTAAATGATTTAATTATAATGTATAACAATAACAATAACTTATTTCACTAGTAAATTGCTGTTGAACGACAAAAACAACCACCAGATGGGAAAAGGACATTTACAATAACTTAAAATGCACCACGAGGCTGTAGTTTACCAGTTTCATTGAACACACCGTCTGTGTTGTTTCTCCAACAGCAGCTGCAGATTGTTACATACTAGTGTTGAATCCTCTACAGTAAAACACAGTCAAACTTTACACCGTTTAGCGTTAGCTGTCAGCATTTTAACCGTTTTTAATCCAGCTACTAGCTAGCGGTAGGCTAACGTTAACTGCTGTCCAGTATAGTGTTAACTAGCGTCATGTGCAGTGGTGTTTGTGTTGCCTGTATCATCTGTTTCAGAGCATCAGAGAAAAGCGCAGACATATCAGTGGCACCAGATTTCAGTAGCCAGGGTTGGCAGGAAGAAGATTTTTACAAGTAAATGTTCCAATTAATGATCCAGGCAGTACATTCTCGTCTCCCTCCTTCATTTTACAGTCCAATGGTGGCTAGAACGGCTCCGGGTCAAACGTCAATATGGAATGGATTAATCTGCGTTATTTTTTTTTAACGCGTTATTTTTTCTCCGATTAATTACTCGAAATGAACGCGTTATTTTGACAGCCCTATCACATACCTATCTCAGTTTATATTAGAGAAGCTGTCGGTGATGAATCCAGGCTCTTACATTCATCAAATATGGCTAAATGTGCAAGAAATAAGTGTTTGATGTCTCTCTTAGGCTTGCTAATGTTAAGTACACCAATAGATACCTGGTCAGCAAAGCTATAATGTGCCACTCAGCAAGAGCCCTTTTCAGCTCTGTGAAAATTAAGATAGCTTTCAGTGAATATCACAATATTACAGCCACAGTAGCAAGCGAAAGCTTTCTCAGGCTCTGAAAATGCAGAATATAGAGCATACTATCTTGATTTCAGGTTGCCAAAAACTTAAAAACAAAGAAGTCAATACCATAATTTCATTTTGTTCTTTGTTTTGGTAAACTTAAAGCTATAAATCAGTCCTATATCTGAAGAAATACCAAATAAAAGAACATTAAACCCTAGCAAATGTAAATTCTGGATTTTCAAACTAGAGGGAAACGATGGTTCAGTTCATGTAAAGTTCTCATTTACTACTTAGGAGATGACTGAATGATGACTGAATAGTAACTTTGGAGCACTTATTTAAAATAGTAAGCTCAGTACTAAATTATATAATTCAATATTTTTTACGATTAGTAGATTCACAAATAATCAGTATACTTAGTTTCCTTTTTCATAAACTGTCAACTTCATAAAAAAGAGAATATACAAGGGGAGGATATGAGGATGCAGTCAGGTACGTTTGGATAAAGGCGGTGTGTTCAAGGAGAGAGAATGGCTGTTGCAGCGGAGAGAGACGAGAGGGAGTGAGGGATGGAGCAGAAGATTGAAGAGAAAAAAATAGATGAATGAGGGGAGTCTCCTACTGAAAGGTCAGGTGTTTCTGCTGCAGTTAATGCTTTACCTTTTATCTTCTGAGACAGTGCCAGACAAGAGGCACAGTGACAGATAACCGATTTTTGCCAGTTATCACTCAATAAAACCGCTTGCATTAAGGTAGAGAGACATCTGTGGAGGATGAAGTCAATTAGTCCCCATTGATGCTGGGACCAAAAATGCACTTCTTGTTATTTTCTCCTCCTCACACCCTCCGTATTCTGGTCTGCTGTTGACACACTGTAGAGGAAGTGTGCCACCTCTATCTCAGGTTTTGCTTCAGTTTGTTTCACCTTTGCAGAGGTGGTTGTAGTGTTGTTTTACATTAGTTTTAAGTGGTGCATTTGATGTGAGGTCAGGACCAGGGAGGGAGGGGGGTTTTATGGCATCTCACAGACTAGTGAAAATAGAGGATGTGTAGTGGGAAAGAAAGGATGTGTTAAAAGCAAGATAACTGCTTGGGGTGTTTTAGAGCAGGGAGTGTTGGTGCTGACTTCAAATGTAACAACTCCAGCTTTAAGAGCTGTTATATCTAATACCCACTGTTCATTGAAGGCAAAGGTTTGGCTAGTGAGCTCTCTTGTTTCTGTCACTTTGCCAGCCGTCTCCATCTGACTTTCCTAATGTGTGAAATCCCTGACCTCAAGCTGAAATCTAGACCTCCAGCATGCAGGAAAACAGAAAAACTTTGTCTAGTGTCTAGTTACTGATAGTTGCAAAAGAAGTATTCAGATATTGAGCTCAAAGTGATAAAATAGTGAAAATAAATAAAAAGAAGATGAAGAGTAATTTCCCAAGTTATTTTAAAATGGGTACTTTTTTGGAACACACTGAATATAAAGCAGAGAAGTACATTGTGCGTACGTAGAGCACAAGATACAAAAAAAAACTGTGGACATGTTATTCAAAATGTTCCACAATGGATACTCTGCTAAGTGAAAAAGTCCGGCACCCACGGTTTTACTAACAGAAAACTATAAGAATACATGTAACATCTAGAAACTAATAACTGCAGCTTCAAGATAAATGTTAGCATGGAAAAAGTGAGAAATGTTCTTGTACCTTGCCTCTTAGTGAGTGTGAAATAATAATAATAACTTTGTAAACTATGTTTTAAAGGTGCTACATTAATCAAGTGCTTTGACAGACAAAGCAAGGCAAAAGCAGGCTATCCATAGCTCAATATGACAACAGAGACCAAACAGTGGGGCCAAACAATAGCAGGACAACATTTCGGTAATTAAAAATAAGAAGCTAAAAGATGCAAAACATAGTAGAGAGAAGACAAAATAAAAAACAATAAAAACATGACAAATAAAAATATGCATAAAAAAATCAATACATAAAATAAAATAAATAAGAATAAAGAGCAATAAAAAATAAAAAAGACAACATCACATGAAAGCAAGTCTTTAAAAATGGGATTTATGAAATGATTTAAAAGAGTTCACTGATGCTGCAAGCCTTATCTCCCCAGGCAGGCCGTTTGAAAGCTGAGGGGCCGTGATGGCAAAAGCACGGTCACCTAGATTCAAGCCTCGACTCTGGAACGTCCAGAACAACACGGTCTCACGGCAGTTCATGAAATTTTCACGTTATTTTTAATCTATTGATTCGTGTACCTACATGGCATCATGACTTTGCGTAAACATACACGCCACCTTCCTAAAGCCAAATGGCGTGTTATCTGTACGCATTTTGAGCTATCCACGTGTATGTCTACGCTGTATACAGTGGATGTAAACATACACACCACGTGGCGTCGCCACGTACCGTGTTATCGTGAGAACGTGCCGTGCTATCGCGAGAACATCACACGCGTGTAAAAAAAAGAAGAAAAAAAGAACATTGTGGTAGGCTTTATTAAAAAAAAAAAAAAAAACGATTGATAAACGCCACACGATCCCAGCTCTCCTGGGTGAAAGTCCTGTGTTTTACCTATCCGCCACCCCAACCAACCTCCATCCTTTCATATGACTCGTTATGGTAATAATTCACTTGTAATGTAGGTCAATGGAGGCCAAACGGCATTGATAAACACACAAAAAAATGATTATGCATCTTGATAACACGCAAAAACGGCATACGAATTGGCGTGTCATACATACGCCACTTTGTGAGATCAGTCTGCATGTACAACAACACGTTTTTCTCGTTTTTTTCGTGGTGGCCAGCATGAAATGAGAGCCATCTATACAGAGGTTGGGTTTAGGAAAAGAACAACGGGGAAAGGATGCGTCACACACTGGGAGATGGCCGCAGGGGACGCGCAACAATAACGGGATGGCAGAGGTTGGGTTTAGGAAAAGATGAATGGGGTTTTGGTCAGGCCTGGCATGACATGTTGCATGAGTGACTTTACTTTTGTGAGGAATTGTACAACAGGACAATGTGCAAAGGGCTGCTGTTTTTTGTCATTTCGTTATTGTAGTAAAATGTACAAATTGGCTGAACATCCATGTGAGACATTTGGTCTTTCAGATTAAGATAAAACAGAATGCAGCAGAAATAGCTGTTTGGCATGCAAATTTGGCAGCATGTTCACTTATTTTGGTTTTGGAGACAAATGTCGTGGGAATGAATTATTGAATGCTGGAGCCTCATGTTTATTTAAGATAAGCGGGAAGCTAAGTTGGCCTGGTCAGGTGGGGTAAAGCATTCAGGAAGGATGTCCATTATTGGGACAGTTCCAGAGTACAAACTTTCGGAAAGTATAAAAAAAAAACATGCTAGGTATACCAATGGGACTACAGTTGAATAAAAACAGGAATGAGGGTCTTGGGGTGCACCAAATGTTTAAAGATCTTGGAGGATTGTCACTGTCAATGGACTCCAAACTGACTAAATCTAAGTGGCTGCTTTCGAAGATGTGATAGAGAGGATGTGTGCGTATTATGAATAATCTGGCAGCATCAGCACTGTGGCACCAGCTGGCTGTTTAAAACTAGTACCCTCCTGCTAAGCCTTCAGAGAAAACCTCTGAAACAGGCACCACTGACTTATCGAAGCAATGTTATACCTGCCAGTACATGAAGGAGGGCAGGGGTTGTTGCACCAGAGACAAAGACTTTTATACTCCAGGAAGCTTAAATGCTTTGGCATCGGCTTGGCAAAACGTGTTTGAGCTGAGGGGGACCGGTGGTTTAGAGCTGTGTTGGGTACTCGTAGGTGTACAGATCCAATTATTGGCAAATTATCAACGATGTTTTATCAATATTAATAAAGTTATGAATATGGTTATTAATAACTTTATCAAATCGACAAACAATCAAAACGGGGCACCACCCTGAAACCTCAGGGGCCAATTTTGAACTGTGAAATAGTCTCATTAGTGGTATTCCCTTTAAAATACAGACTATAACTTAACTTAACTTGGTTGATCTATCTGATTCTTTAAAGGCACAAAAGGAAGGGTGAAGTTCGAGCAACTTACCTGTGTTCAACCAGCAATTATTACAATAAGTACACAAATAATCACAGACAACTGCTAATTAAAGTATAGTAGAATTTATTAACTTCAAAATGATCAATGACCAATAAATTATCAATGGTCAATTAAACCCAATATACGTTTCTTTCTCGGTTTAGCCGTGAGCTCGGGTATATGTGTATGTGTGAGAGATTAGTAAAAGAGGAAAGAAAGAGATATATACTTAGATCTTGGTTATCGATAATGACCAGCCCTCTCCGTCACTCATGTCTGGACTAACGTGAAATTAGGGCAGACTCTGAGAATTTCGTCTGACTTGGGGGGGGGGGTTCATTATAACCACTCAGGTGTGCAGTACCTAAACTCATTGGAAGGAGCTAGCAATGTAGCATTTACAGTTTACCCAAACTACATTAATCAACACAACATCAACAGTATCGTGATCAAAGATGCATTCACAGCAAAATAATGGGACACCGCAGTCACCATTAGATTAATAATCAACCATACATCTGTAGCACATTATTAATCAGATCACATTAATGGTAACACAAATAGCAACGATAGCAAATTACTCATTAATAAAACACACCCTGTTCTAATCTGCCCAGAACACTATAAAGCCTCTTACTTTGGGTGTGCAGTTCGTTGTTTCTGTCCATAGATTTTCCACTGAAATAACCAAACGGGTCTGTGTGCTCGTCAGCGGCACGGAGAAACTTATCTCTCTTCACGGGCAGTGAAAGACAAGCTAGGTCGACTCGATGAAGGAAAAAGCAGCCTCCGTGTCCGATTTCTTTCTAGAGAACGTGTTGTTCTCTCCTGCAGTGTTGAAACACGATGTGTGTTTCCAGGATCCAGTAGTGTTGTTCAGAACAGCGAAAAAATAACTCCACTTTGTCCAGAAGTGGAAGTATTTTGCACAAGCGCTTGCACACTTCCTTCAGCAACGGGTTGCAGTGGAAGACAAGAGTTTTTGGGTGTTCAACAGTTTTATAACTTTGCTGCGCCGGATACGGCCCCCCGGTGCATTTGAGGACTCTTACCCAATGGGAGTTTAGAGCGTTCTTGAACTACATTGCTTGTTGTTCTGAGACTTCTGGCCAGTTGGGCCCTCCCCATGTAGAGGTATCACCTAGGTGTGACTTTTAGGCTGCAAGGTCTGCATGCAGGCCCCTTTCTTTGTCTCTGAGCACATGTTGGCCGGAAATCCTTTGTTTGAAAAGATAATATTTCACCCACTACTGGATGGTTCCAACAGCTGGAACGCCAGAACGTTTGGATGTAATTTGACAGGGCAAAACATCACAACGGCCCATGTTCACTTCACATTCAATTAAGTTTTTTGTTTTCCTCCATCTTTCTAGAGTATTAAATTAGTTAAGATATATATTGATTGATGAAGGCCAGAGCCTTTGGTTACGAGTTCCAGTAAAAGGAAAAAAAAGGAAAAGTTTCAAGTCGAGAACAATGCTTCAGGTTGTACTCATGCATGAGTGATGGAAGCTGATGAAGCTCCAGCCTGTACAGAGCTGGTGCAGACAGCAACATTCGTTAAAATGACAGTATGTTGGTTCAGACAGACAGATGACTAAAAATGTGGCTGATTCACAACCGGTAGAGACAATTCCTGAGGGAAGGAAAGAGCTCTGTGCAGCAGTGGTCACAACCAGAAACCTCAAGGCTCTTTAATATGTTAGTGAAGATCAGTGGCAGACGTTTCTGAGAGAGCTGAGCATAGCTGAGGTGGGGAAAGCTTTATACATCAGGTGATAATTTCCTTTTGTTGTGTTGAGTGTTCATTGTCAAAACAAAGGTGTATCTGCTATGTGAGGCAGTGAGACATATTATAATATATATATATTCACTGCTGCTACTTATATTCACACTATACTTATTTATGTTCGTACTATTATTTATGTTGACCCTGTACTTTATGTTCACACTGCACTACGATAGAATTTGTACAATCCATTGTAACAAAAAATCTTTAGCATAACTGCACTTTGCTTCTACTTAACGTTTTTATTTCTTACTGTAGCTTTGTTACTTAATACACTTATTGACCCGCTCTTTTCGAAGTCTTTAAAGTACTTTGCATAGCAAGTTGCATAGCAACTTTAATATTTTAATTTTGATTTTCGTTTTCAATTATGTTTATTTTTGCAACATGTTTGCAATTATGTGCCTTCTATTTACATCCTGAGCTATAGATTTGGATGGAAGAAAAGCACACATACAGACTCACGTGTGCAAAGATGTGCAGGTTACAAAAATGAAAGACATTTTTGTCATTCACTTGGATAAGAACATGATACATTTCACTTTGCCTGAAATGGCCTCTTGGTATTATTAGCATGCCTTATTCAAATCAAAAGACACACAGCTGGAGGCGCTGCTAACGGCAAGCTCATGGCCCAAGCACATTGCAATAAAATCACTAAGATCACAACCTGACAACGAGAAACAATGTCAATTATACTTGGTTTTAACTCTCTGTGTGATCATGTGAGTGTGTGTATAACAGTGTTCAAATGGAAAGTCTAATATGTTACTTACTGTATGTTACTCCCCTGGTTGTACACTTTGAATAAAACTATGAATGATTCATACTAAATGTCTCTCTAGTACCTTGATATACAACAGGGATGCCAACTTTTCAATTTAGTGAGGGAATTTAGTGAGATTTGGTATTGGTGAAACCGGTGCATTTTCTGAGTAGGCCTTCTGTGAGATTACCCACCGCAGGCGTTTGGGTCATCACTCCTCAAAACCCTTCTTCAAAAAGTTCAGCAGCCAAATTCACAATTTTAAAGCATTTGTAGATGAAAAGCCAAGTCACAAATCACGGTCAATGATGAATAAATAAAGTTGATCAGCATAGCAAGAGGTTAAACAAACTCTGTGCAGAGAAAGATGAGACAGCTGCTGATTCTAAGGACAGACAGGATTGACATCTGAAACATGATGCATCATTAGTGATGTGTTAAATAAAACACCACAACTTAAGTGGTAATCAGCCCATACTTGTCTGTATACGTTTAGTTTTAGTTTTACTTTTCAGTTTTGACCAAGTCTGCAGCATCTGAGCTTGTTGCAGGTTTAATTATCTTTAATCACATTATCATGTTGTCATATTTCCACACATCTCAGATTTCTCAGCTCTTTATTTTGAATATAAATATGCACATGCACGTAAAATATTGCGCTCATATTGAAATTGTCATTTATAAATTTGTCTTTCTCTGCGTGAGAGCGTGTGAAAAGTGTTCACCCTGACAAAACATATAGTTAAGTATGTTTGAGGTACTCTGATGATCGTATGCAGCGCACACACACACACACACACACACACACACACACACACACACACACACACACACACACACACACACACACACACACACACACACGTATATAAAGAATTACCTGTCCCCTATAACTCCAACCTTAGCAATTACAACTACATATTCAAGCCCAACACTAACCCTAACCTAATTCTGATCTTCTGAACTCGAAAACCAACTCTTGACCCCTAAACAGCCCTTTTAACAAGTTTGGACCAGCCAAATATATGTGTAAAACAAAAAAACAAATTCACACCAGCACATTGTGAGGTCAGTTTTTCAGTCAGTTTCTCCTCATCATCTTATGCATTTGCGTATCAGACCGTTACGATGTTGATCTTGTTGTCTCTCACTGTGTTTGAACATTTATCTGTTTGACTGGCCAGCTGCCTGCCTGCGTCTGTTATATTTTTTATGTTTGTAGACCTATGAAGAAAATTTGAACAAAGAAAGAGTACGGATCTTCAGTCTAATCTCAATAAGTGGCGTATGTATGATACACCAATTCGTATGCCATTTTTGGCATGTTATCAAGACGCATAATCGCTTTTTAGCGTGTTTATCAACGCGGTTTGGCCTCCATTGACTTACATTACCTTGTGATTGTGTGTGAATTTATGCTGT
Source organism: Zingel zingel (assembly GCA_023566125.1). Lineage (NCBI taxonomy): Eukaryota > Metazoa > Chordata > Actinopteri > Perciformes > Percidae > Zingel > Zingel zingel. The sequence goes on along the minus strand of CM042330.1, from coordinate 13,882,603 downwards.
AGCGAGTAGTATCAAAGGGCGAAAATCCGCATAGGGAAATTGGTCGGGGTGGTGGATGGGTAAAACGCAAGACTTTCACTCAGGAGACTGGGGATCGTGTCCCGCGTGTGTCACGTTTTCTAATCACAACTGTTGCTTTCTTCTTTTCCTAAACCCAACCCTGTTATTCTTTTCCTAAACTCAACCCGCGTGTCACGTTTCCTAAACTCAACCATCGCTTTCTTCTTTTCCTAAACCCAACCCCGTTCTTCTTTTCCTAGATCCAACCCGCGTGTCACATTTCCTAAACTCAGCCATCGCTTTCTCACAATAACATGCCAAGTGGCGTGTATGTTTATGTCCGCTGTATACAGCGTAGACATGCACGCGGATAGCTCAAAATGCGTACAGACGAAACGCCACTTGGTTTGAGAAAGTGGGCGTGTGTGTTTACGCGAAGTAATGATGTCATGTTGGAATCTTGAAGGTGAGGTAAAAAAAAAACGATAGACGGAAAAGATGAAAAAGCAACTAATCTAAAAAGAAAGAAATGAAGATGGCAACAACAACAACATACTGCTATAAAGTGATAGAAGTGATGGAGTCATGAGTAACTAACAAAGTAACGAAATCAGACATCTTCAAAGATGAAGACCTAACAGCTAACCATATAATGCATGGATGGGACTGCATATTGATAAGAGGCAAAGTTAACGTAGCACATTCACTAGAATCATTGAATAAGTATTGTTTCACTGAGAAAACATTTTACCGTTCAGTCTGGCTTTCTTCCTGCATGTGTCTCCCTCCTTTTCCCTTTCCTAATTTAATACGAAATAAAGTATTTAATAAGTTTACATGCTTGTAATAAATGGGCAAATTAACACTTTTTATTGTGCTGTAATCGCATTTACGAGGGATTACAGCAGCCAAAACGTAATCTTTGCCTCTAGTCAGACAGGTTTAAGAGTATAAGCCAGGTACCTAGAGCCAACACCTTAACCCCAACCACTATGACAAAGCCAACAACAAAACCCTTCTAAGCAATGTCATGGATTCATATTTGTCCAGAAGGCCCACTATGTATTTTGCTTGTGGCTCGGCTTTGAATAATGTAATGCAAAGACTCTCTTACAAACTTACATAACAAATCAATCCATCTCAGTGTATGCAGGATGTAAAAAATCTTCAGTTCTTCATTAGCATTTTATTTATACTGTATTGTTGTGAATAAAACATTGTTTTCAGCTGTAAGCTGCATGTTAGTGTGATGGTTTGAATTACTATGTATCTCTGTGTGTGGTTTCAGAGGGGTGTACGTGTGTATCCTTGGGGTACTAAGCTATTGGAATTCATTGCTCCAGGCTGCATGTCCTTTACTTGTTCCACACACACACACCACACTTGTGCAGTGTCTGCTGAACGTGAGCCAGCATATCAGCTATTATGTCAAGCCCAGGGAGCAAGCCTAGTCCAAACAATTTGTGTTTCTTTCAGCTCCTTTTCTTTTCCTTTGATGACATCTACATGTATGTAGTCTATATCCAAGACCTTCCACTTCAGGATTGCTCCGTTGCACATACAGAGATGGAACTCTGTAGTCCAGATGTAAGAGGTGTAGAAAGTCAATGCCACCCATTTACTTTTTTGGACATCAGCATGAAGATTTTGAAACTAATGAAATAAGCATATAGATATATGTAATGCACAACAGGGGTTCATGTTTTTTTTTCATTTATCTGGATGATATTTCACTGTATACCCTCAACAGTACAATGCAAAGACAACTTAATCGCTACACATGCAGTATTTCATAGCAGAAACAGAAATTATTCATGGCCAGACAGAAAGAGAGGTTCCGGATTTAATTTATTAAAATTTGACAAGGCAGGGTTCAGCAGCATAACATGAATATTAAATCCTGAAATCCGTCAAAGAGCAATCAACATCATAAGCATTTAGTTAAGAGCATGAACCCTAAAGTAAACAGGTGTTTTATAAGCATGATGAATAAAGGAAAGTTCATGACTTTTGGTTCTACTACAAATTCCCTACGCTGACGAAGTGAGAAAGTCGTGTTAAGGCTGCAGGCAGGAAACCATGCAGGGGGGATGAACTGTCCTTGAGTATGTTGGTGAGGGCGAGCAGGGTGGCCTCATCATGCCTTTCACTCAGTGTTAGAAAAGAAGTCGGAATGCCAATGATCCAGCAGCATCGTTATTTTGCCCTCTCCAGCTCCTCGGAGAGGCCTTTTGTCAGCCCACCCTTAACTGGGTAGGCACACTAAAGAATTTAATGAAAGAAAGTTAGGTAAATTTGTTTTAGAACGTCACATGGGAGACCAGTTTTTTGGCAACACTGAGGTAATGGATTCTTGGCTGTGTCATTAAAAATGTTAACTTAAAGCCCGTCTTAATAACTTTGAGGATGACATTACGTTTCTTATAAAATGTATTTTTTTGTTGCAAACTAGTAGTATATAAATCTAATTTCAAAGAGACTGTCTTGACATACTCATACTACAGACAAAATACCTCAATAAAAATAAATAAAACCACTTTTTATTTCAAAGCACTGAGCGGCAGTCAGCCTCTCTCTTGCTACTGCTGCTGACAACTGATCATTATTTAAAAGTGCATTTACTTTCTAGTCAAACTGAATATTTCAGTATTACACGTTATTGCATTAAAAAAAACAGGTTGCAGGTTTAAAGATCAATGATCAACTCTGTGCTCAGTGAGGTTGCAGAGGCTGAGGAAACCTTCTACTGGAATAACTGGATCCCTTCCAAACCTGTTTGCTAAAGACAGAACCTCACCACAGTCTGCAATATCTTCCACGCTCTCTCTCTCTCTCTCTCCTCCTTCCCCTCATTTAATAATTCATACAAACACTGAGGGTTGTTGGGCTGTCCACCCTTCTGTATGAAACAATACTATAAAAAGCATGCCAAAGTTGCAACAATCAATATATAAAAATGTACACATCACATAGAAAACTAATAGATACTTGGCACATTTTGAGACTTGCAATAAAATAAAACATAAGCCAATAAGATCTGAATGATGCAATTGTTTGCATGATCAAAACTGTTGCAGCTTGTGTGTGTTGTAACACTGACTTTAATTGCATATACAGTAGTTAGGTTAATCAGTGTTTCGTATTCTTTTTCTTTCTCCTGACTTACTTTAGTTTTCCAACTAATTCTGTATACTGACTGAGAAAATGAAATGCAGATGCAGGGACAAAACATGCAATTAGGTTTTTTCTATTTGCCTGGATAAAAAACAACCACCGCAAAGAATAACTGCCTACAGTGCAATTATTTAAATAGTTTCATAATATATTAAAAGAGGGAATGCATTATTATCTTATGTTGTTCATGACTGCTTAAGAGGTCGTAGTTTTAGGACGAAGAGATCAGACATAGGGAATAGGAAATATTGATCTGTCTGTCACCTCTCTGTCTCTTACTTCTCGAAACTCTTTCCCATTCTCATTGTCTCATCCTGATCTCTGCCTCTTCACCTTTTGTCCTTCTATCAATGCATTCCTACTCTACCCATCATCGCCCCATCCATCCATATATCCATCCACGCATCCATTCTTCAAATTATTGCTCTCCCTTCCCTCGCACTGCCGTATTTATCCATCCATTCCTTCATTCAAAAGCAGCATTTTATTAGCTGTGCTGCTGAGATGAAAAGAGTGCCATTTAGCTAATTAACACATTACTCTTCAGATCAACTGCAATAGAAAGGATTTTTGTTGATTTATTTCTTTTAATACTAACGGTCTGAATTTTCACAGTCTATTCTTCATCATTGCCTTGATTGATGGTGTGTAATTATGGCATACAAATAAATCAAGTGCCCCTCTAATACATTATCAATAGTATTTCTCTGATAAACCCATACATTTTAAGAGCATAACCTCAAAGCGAACCACTGAAGAAAAATATCAAGGTAATTCCTGAAACATGGATCCATAATGTATGCATGTAAAATATCATGTTTATTATTATCACAAGTGTACAGCCTAAAGCCTTTAAGCCAAATCCTTGTTCCATTATCAGTGTTGTTGCTGTGCCCACTCAAGGCTACAGCCACTTCAGTCGATGTGTCAATACTCCTGTTAATGCCTTTTCTTTGCCCATGAATGTGATACATGTTACACTGTGGATTCACTTCTTTACCTCACCTCCATTTCCTCCCGTTGGTGGACAAGATGGAAATCTGAATGACTTCTTTGTTTACTGAAACAAGGGCTTGGAGGCCTTGAAAACTTGAAAGCATGAGTAACCAAAAGCTTGAATTAACCATGTACTGCTTATTCCTGTGGATGCATTTGTACGATTTTGTTAGGGTGAATCACATTTTAAAACATCACTGCATTGAAGTTGGTTAAATCCATATAAATATATACACTCCACTGTATTTTGCACGGATGATTATAACTGTCGAACAAAACTTTGACGGTCTGTGTCCAAGTACAAAATTGAGGAAAATAGAGAAAATAGTGAGGAGTGAAGAGAAGAGACCAGAGAAAACAACAATAAGTGTCCAAAGTTTGGAATCATTTTAAGCTGAAACAAAATGAAAACTCTGTACAGTGTGTCTATTGCAAAGCCAGACGTCAATGCGTCAGCATCTCAGCATTCGGTCTAACATCACGCACCCAGTCCACAGAGCCGACGCGACACAATGTAACGTAAATTAATATAATCCCTAGTTAAGATAAGAGCTCATCCCCAGGTGATGGGAAACCTGGGGACCTCACACACTGCGGGAACATTATGGTGACACAGAGCTGGTTATCTAATTGGGTTAGTTGTTCATTTTAAGAGACCTTCAGGAGATCTGTCTTTTCTATTGGTCTTTATCAAAGCAAAAAAAAAATTTTATCCAATAATCTATGAAACAATCATTAAGATACTGACTACTACAAAACCCATAGCTGTAGACCAACAACTATATGATATCAGTTTTACCGGTCCTGGCAGGGTCTACCAACCCTGGCAAGTATGCCTAAGATGTAGAACAGGCTGATTTGGGACAAAGTTGAACAGGACTTCTCTTCCTATTCAAATCACTTTCTGGCAGATCTGACTCTCTATCATCCAGAGTGGACAATACACATCTGCTAGGCAGTGGTAATGCAGTGTAGTATAACATCAGGCCACAAAAACATGTTGCTGATTGGCTAGCAGGTGAAAATGAAAGTGTGTTGTATGTATCAAGGAATGTTAAAAACAACTATCCTTTCTTCTGCGGTAACTGGTCCAATGATCAACACACTACTTTAAGACCATCGGACCACAAATGATGTCACCAAATCTGACAAAGGGAGCAAATCAAGATTCTCTAAAGACTGACTGAACTGTATTAGTCCTATTCAAATATAAACAATCTGTTGGTATTGTAAAGCTGTTCCTAATGTAGAAAAGTGCTAAACCAAAGTGAACTAAAGGAGATTTGTTACTGTACCTTCATGTGTACTCATCGAGGACATCAGTGTCATCCAACAATTTTCATTTGCTTCTTATCTTCTCTCTCCCTGTTAGGCACACAAGGTGAGTTGACAAATAGCAGTATTTGAAATTAAGCATATATTATGATTCATATGAAAGGGAAGTGATTTAAAATGAAATTTCAGGATTTCATCTGTCTCAATGTTGACCTTGGTGTGCGCTTCTCCCAGCTGAGAGCAATTTCATTGGAGACCGTGTATACTGCCTGTGCATACTTATCTTAAAGTTTTTGTGTAAACCTGATTAACATTTGAAAGAGAAAAGGATAAACTTTAAAAGGTAAGAATAAGTTAAAGTGTGTTGCAGTTGGACAGAAAAATGGAATCGACTAGCAAAAAGGTCTGTTCTTCTTAAGGAGGCTCTTGTGTCTCAACTTGTACAGTACACGGTTGTATCAGACTGCCGCAGCCAGTGTCCTTTTTGTGATATTTGTACGCTGCAGGGCTGGCAACGTCAATTCAGGGGACACCTGGAGTCTGGGAAAGTCTACTGTAGCTCTGACATTGGACTAAGCCAGGGCTTACTGGCAGTGCTGGAGGAAAGGATGTTAGCAAAACTCTGTTATAATAGGCAATGGCCTCCACCCCTCTCCATGACATGCTGTCAGTCCAGTAGAGGACCTTCAGTCATTTGCTCGTTTCAAAAAGCCATGCCAAAAAGCCCATCAAGCACTGAGTTTGCCAGCTACCAGCTTACCCTACAATACCTTCTTCCACAGTGCCATCAGCAGCAGCATTAGCTGTTGCCAGCTGGGAGGGTGCTCAGAAATATTTGGTATGCATAACCCACCCCATACCATTCACTTAAAGACCAGCCGCCGAGCATCATTATGAACTTTAAAATGCTTATCGGTAATTTTATGTTTCCATTGACAGTGCTGTCAGTGACACAGATTACACTGTCATCCTTGTCTCAATCTTGAAGTTATTCCTTTCTAAAACCAGTCCATCCTCTATTTATTACTGTATTTAAGAATGCTCATGGTGAGGCAGCATAAGACATGCATTCCACCCTTTAACAATAACGTGTGTTTAGGAGGGAGCCAGAGAGGGTTATAACTTAGCTCTCAGCTAAGAGATTTAGACATACTGTACACCATACACAGTATTTTTTTCAAGCTCAGCTGCAAATTGTTTGGAGAGAGGAGAAAAGGGCTCCTGAGCAGAGGGAAAAGAGGTGTGAGCGAAGTGAGAGGGAAACAGGAGAAGAAAATGATTGAAAAGAGAAAAAGAAGGGAAAAAAGAGATTGAAGAGAGGAGATGATAGTAAAAAGAGGGAAGGGAGAAGAAATGAAGAGAGGAGATAATGAGTATATATTTTCAGTCTGGTAAGGGATTTTTTTTCTTTTCCTGAGAAACGGTCCCTTTATTGTCTGCTTCCAATTTACTCAAATTCCCACACTGAGGACCCGTGGAGTTTTGTATTTAGTATATGTCTCTGTATAGCTTTCCTTTGTGTGTGTGTTTGTGCATGCAGTGTCTGTCCGAAAGGCCTGTCATATTTTAATATGAGGTTCACCATGTCACAATTCTTTTCTTTATTTTTAACCCTTACATTTATTCTTTTAACTGACACTCCAACCATGTTTTAATCACTACTGAAAAAGTAAAAAAAAAATTCAATATTTGTCCTAATTCATTAACTGACAATCCTTGTTGTTGCACCATATCATTTAAAACCTGAAGACTTCAGATGACAGAAACCCACCACTTGTGTTTCAGATGTTTTAGTGCACACAATTTAAGGCTGACACTTGTTCTGCTGTAAATTCTTGTTTTGTCTTGCCTGTGTGTATGAAACAATAAAGAATCCACAACTACAGTGATAATAATGCTGACCTTGGTCTTCATTAGATGCCGACTGTTCTGAAAAACAGTGTTGACAGAAAATAAGGCTATATACAACCTGATACCTTCATTATTATCTGGCAGAAGAAACTGCAATATGTCACTTCATATGAGTGTAACATAAAATGAAAAAAACTGTGAGCATTAGATGAGTCCATTTAAAAGAACTTGGTGAGGCTCCCCTGAAGGCAGGTTGCACCCCTGAGGCTGAGGCATTGTCTAATCTCTTGATGAAAGTATTGACCTGTCTATGATCAGATAATGGGGACTGGTGTTGGACCCAAGCTGTTTCATTGGGATTTGGTCAAACAGTTATTGTACATTTAGTCCACCATATCCAAAGAACACACAGCAAGTCTATTGTCCAAAATACACCCCCCTCAAAGTGTTTTAGCCCCTGTCTGTTCATTCCCTGTGGGACAATGTACTATAAATCCCTGTGTAACCTCTACCTGCACCTGTCACCTGAAGACAGTGCTAAATATCAAATAGGAAAATGAGGGTTGACTTTAATTCTAGATCCGATGAGGAGACTGCTGAGCTTTACCTGCCTAAATGTTGAAATAGACCTGCAATATCTACCCCAAATAACACACACGACAACAAACAGACCGACAATTTTAAAGGAGGTATATTGAACCCAGTAAATCCTAAATCCTTCACAGCACAGTATCTCAACAAGGTAAGTAAATTAAAGTGAATACTGCATTATAATACTTCAGTACCTATATCATCAACTCAAAGTTGGATTCACAATACACAGTGCTTTTAAGTACCTTTGTTGATTTTTATATTTTGAACCAAAATAAAATAAAAAAAAACCTCTGAGATCTCAGGCATGAAAAAAGAAATTGTCCCAAAAGTTCAAATGAATTAAACAAAATAAAAGGGAGGGTGTACTAAAAGTCCTACCACCTCTTCCACAGTGAATGTCCAAGGTGAGTATTGCAATGGGAAAGATATGGAGATGTGGATGTGGATGACCCCTTTTCCGAAGGTGAGTAGCAACCAGGATGGAGATGCAGATGGATGACAGTAGAAGATGGTAGAGGAACCGAGGACTGAGGACCCAATTGAAGGACTCTAAAAAAAAAAACAGCCTACACAGCCAGGCAAGATTATTATTCATCTAGACAACATAAGGTCGGTCCATTTGGATATACTTAAATAAATGTACTGCTTTACAGTGTCCATTTTAATTCGTTTTGCGTGAATGCTTAATAACATAATTCACAGTACACATAACATGAATTCACATAAACGTTTCAAAATTAAGTATTTCCTTAATATACAGCTCATACTGTAACCTATTCATATTCATTTTACATCACCCCAAGAATTCAACATACTCATAAGCTTAGCTGCATGACATTTCTGCTGGCCTTACACTAGCACCTTTACCTAATAAGCCTGCACCAAGCAGTAATCAAGCGTTTCACACACAGTAATAATTTGAATAACAACACAAGATTCATAAAGCACATAAACACAGGCTTCAGACATTAATTAAAGTTTATCCTGACTAGTTTTAGTGAGAGTACAAGGCTCGTCTTTACGTTTCTAACTGCGTGTAACACTTTGCTAGCGAGTTAGCATGCTAATGTAGCATAGTGATCGTTACTCACCGGGAAATCGATTGTCTACAACTCTAAACAGTTCTACGGCGTCCTACTTGAAGTCGCAGCTGACTTATTTGTTAGTTTTCTGACTTCTGACTTACTTGTTTTATCTACACACACACCATGCATCAGTCGAGGGGGATGCGCTGAGAATGGTACCCAGGTAAGATGACCACTATCGGTTTTGCATGCTGAAAACAGCACCTAACAACTGCCGCTTCAATTAAAAAGGGACAGTAACACATATACAAGTTGTAATTTGAATAAGCTTAGGAGAAGCTACTTTTGGTGCTTTCTTCTCATGGAAAATAATAATACATTCATAATTTTAAATTAGAGAGACACATTTAGAACACAAATACATTATATACAGCTACATTCTTAGAACAGATTAGAAATAACCTGGTGTTTAACTAACCACGGTTACACCTGCAGCAGAATAAGAAAGACAAAACTAACCTGTGGTATCGAGCAAAGGGAGCCAAACTGTAGCATGTCAAATCTACAGAGCTGCTACACCACTGGGAATATTCAGAGGCTTTGCACAGTTCTGCACTGGCTAGAAGTGGTATGAACAATACAAATCTAACATCCCCTCATGACAAAAAGTTGAGGAAAGCAGTAAACTCTCAACTTCAATATAAATCAAATGAGATTTCTGCTAGGAATCTACGGCAGCTTTAAAGAGAGGGTTTTTCCAGGCAAATCATGCATCTTATCAGTATACTAATGGAAATTATCTATCCAATACTGCTTTTTTTCTTCTTCTAAAATGCATGTGAAAACGTGCTGTATCTGCATTATATTATAACTAAATTGAAGTCATTTTCAACTCTAATCAACCTGTATGAATTTTTTGGGAGTGTTCAGTACATTTAAATGTACACAAGTATTTGTGTAATGATCATTATACTGGTTTTGATTATATTTAGCATGTGATGGCTCCATGGAACATACCCTGGTATTGCATATCCCTGTGTACACCAGTCTCTTATTAGCCAGGTTTCTGATGTCAAGCAGTGCTTTGACATCCATGCTACTCTTTGTCCTCTCTGCACTGAGTGATTAAACTCACTTTGGTTCCTGGCAGCCTGGACGCTGCGATTACCATGCTCTGCTAAATTTGGCTTGTGAGTCGTATCGCTCATCTAATGAAAGAGCAATGGGTGGTATAAGTTTATTCTCTGCATTACTGCTGTCAATACGTTCACTTCAGGATGTAGGTCCGCATTACATCTTGTGGGTTTGTCTGTGCCATATTAGTTTATTATGCCCGTCAAGATGTTCTTCCCAGTTTTAGAGTCATATACGTTTCAGCTTATTGCCAAGTCGTAAATATGCTGCTTGGTTTGTGTAGGATACATTGAAGAGCAGAGTGTTGAATGCCAGATATTACCTTTTGTTGTCAAAAAAGGCTTTGAACTCTGCAACTCAAGTGTTTCTGTTTTTCACATGTAGGGAATCTTCTGGCTTTCACTCTTAATCTTCATCTTTCTTGCTGTCTCTCTCTCTCTCTTTCTGTGTATATGTCCTTCCTTATTAATGTCAGTCCCTTAACTAAGTTATGGATCAGTGCCATCTGCTCTCCTTGCAGCCAAATCGAGAGAAACAGAGACAGTCCGAGATAAAGTGACAGACACACAAAGAAAAAGGTCGGAGAAAGACAGGGAGACATACAAGAGAAAGACAGGGGAGAGAGACGAGAGAACAAAGTAGAAAGAAAGAGGTCAAGAGAAAAATACATATACCTAAAAGGAGCATGATGACTATAAATGTGGCAGCTGTCTGTTACCTATTGGAAGGTCACATCGATGTCCAGATGTCACATGATGTTAAATTAAGTGTGTGTGAGTTTGTCAAGAATAAATGACATTCTGTAGTATATAAGGTATTTACTATGTATTCAGAGGAGGGCTAGGCATTTAATTTAAATTATACTCATTTTCTCAAGTAAAATGAGGAAGTGTAATTGAACACATGGTAGTGTCCCACTCCTCTTATTGATATGCTCTAGATTTCATAAATGCACTCCAGTTGTGACCAGTTTTCGTCATGGAAATATTTTAGTGCACAGCAACATGCATATATGTAATTCTTCCATTTTAGTAAAAATTAATCCTCCCCTGTTGCTTTGCAGTGTGAGGCCACAACTGACAGCTTGTACACAAATGTAGTGCCGGTACATACAGTACTGTCTGTGTTCAACACAGCAATTCACTTCAAGTTAAATTACCTCTGAAGAGGTTACTATGTTTATCTGCTCACAGTAATCATGTTAATTAGAGCAGGTAACTGCAATAATCTTCAATCCAAAATAAGG
>CM042330.1:13666308-13866308 GCA_023566125.1 Zingel zingel | reverse complement strand
CAGCAAATGAAGCTGGTTGTTGCGTTTGTTTGTGATCTGTGATAAATCCAAAGAAGTTAAAGGTGCCCTAAGGGACTGTTCGTTTTTTATTTAAGGGGCTACCGGAGGAGTTTGGGGATTTTTAGTCAAACTAGACCCTCCCTTCACAATACATTTTTCTATGACCCTCCAAAATGATTGGGAAAAAAGTCATGACCCTCCCCAACAATGTATTGATACCTTCTGTACTGGTTTGCGCTTAGCAAAGATGTACAGATAGCTATTAGCCACTGTATTTTTACAACCATGACATACATGATTTAACCTCTGCTTTCTCATCTTACACATCACACTCCACTATTATGGTGGCCATTTCAGTAGATTTACTCACCAATGTTGTTGTGGAAACTAAATAAGCATGGAAACTAAATGCACACTTCCTGCATTACTGCATTACTTCAAATACTAACATTCACGAACATCCAACACTGGGTAATAACAAATTCAACACATGAACTGGTTGCTATGTACTCAACACTAGGCTTCCTCCTCAATCATTGTATATTTTTCCGAAGCTGAACATTATCCAAAACTCCATTTCACAGACGAGCGTCAATTTGTGAGCTTGCATGCTACCACTCTTTCCTTCTCAAATGTCTTGAAAAGGCTGTCGTTTGCAAAATTTCAAATCGTGAAAATCAGAAATTCAAAGTGTGTTGGTGTCCAAAGTGCTGCAGCAATCACAACAACTACTGGAAACTTTATACACTGTTCGCCTGCTATTTCATTACTAAATTCACTTCTGAGACTTTATGCTAGAAAGCAACTATGTAGAGCTCAAATATGGGTCGTTTTACAAAAATATATGGCAAATTACAAATTTGGTCCGACTGTGTCGGAGTTCAGAAGCTCCACAGTCTGACGTGACAGCCGGCTAGTGCCTGCCGGGGTCGCTGGCTTGCCGCCCGGCCTGTCCACCTTCACAGACCCCGCTGTGAGCTGGTTGGAGCTCTATCAGGAGACTCGCGAAAAATAGGTGTTTATTTCCCTGATCGTTTGTTTAAATAACTCAACATATACTGTATATCCATTACAAGATTAACTGGAACCTGTGTTTTTTCGAGGTTATAAATGCTCCACAAGAAATTGCGGGCGTAACATAACAAGCTCGGTGACCAGGTGTGTGTGAGTGACTCCAAACTCGTGTTGCTGTCATGTTGCGATTTTTGTTGGGTCAGACTCATCTGCTAGCGATGGGGGGCCGAGACTGAGAGCTACATGGAAAAGTATGCACCAAACAAGTCACTTTAAAAAATTTCTGTTTTCATGAATACAAAAGTTGGGTGACCCCCCCTCAACAAAGAATAGAAAGACATGACCCTCCCCTATTTTCCTCCAGTGGTCATTCCATAAATACCAAATGATCCCTAACCACCCACTTTTCAAGGAGTTTGGTCTCTTGCCCTCTGGGAGCCGTTTTAAAATGCCCAGAACAAGAACAAGGCGTGCCAGGGCTTCTTTTATCCCTGTGGCCATTTCATTTACTTCATTAACTGCTGCTTTTTATGCGTATCTGTGTTAAATAGCTGAATAAGCTTGGATTGATCATTTATTTATGTATTTCATTCAATTAGACTTGCCTTTGTACAGTACTTGCCCTGTATTTATTTGCTGTGCTGTTTCTAATGTTCTTAGCTTGTTTTTTTGTTTCTGGTTCAGTGTGGCAGCTTGTTTTCATTTGTGGTGTGGAATTCTTCTGTGTTTGTTGCTGTTGTTGTGTTGTCAATGTTTTATGTTTGTCATGGTCCTTGACGTGATTTGATGCCTGTTGCGGATCAAATTTCCTTTGGGATAATAAAGTTTCCTTTGGGATAATACAGTTTAAAGTTAAAGTTGAAGGAAAGCTGGTTGATTTGCAATGTGAGTGGATGTCTGGCAGGTAAAGTAAGCCATTAAAAACCATGAGTAATAGTGTTGCTAATTTAGATGATTTTTTTTCTGACCGATAGCCGCCCCTCGTTTACATTATTTACCGTTAACTAAGAAGCAGTCAACTGAGTCCCAGTTCACACATCCGGGAGGCTCCGTGTTCCGTGGACATGTGCTACTTCTATCGGCCGTGGACAAACGGAGCCGCTTTCCTGGAGCTGCTTGCACGTCTGCACAAACTGATACAAGTCCGCAGCTGTCAGCGGAGTCCGAGCCCTTCTCCACCGCATACACCTGTGAGGTTGTCAGCTGTTTGTCTGCCTAACATACTCTGTGTGTATCACAGCTGATTTAACCTGACAACCCTCATTGATATAGTGGCATGTGTCACTCATCCAGCAGACTCAGGGAGCTATATGAACTTAGCAGAAAAAAAGCTTGAATCGAAATAGATTGTACTGTAGGCCTATAGCCCATTTTTCTTTTATCACACAAAACACATGTTTTAATTACTTGTTTGTTTTTGTTTTAATTTTGTTTTCAACCATTTAACTGATTGTACTAATTGGTCAAAATTCTAATTGTCGGTTAACAGTTAAATGGTTAATTATTAAATTATTAATCTCTAATGTATACAACAAAGTCCCTGCATAATCATAAAAACAGCCAATGAGGGTACTTCTAACTAATCGATCAATCACACAACAGATTCAGGCAACATAGTGTGCATCAAAATATAAATAATATAAATACAGTGAGGCAAAATAATGCACCACAGACCCTCAGAAAAGACAAATAGAAGATCTCGAGAAAACATTACAAGAAGATATGCTGTGGGTTCAAAACAGACAATTTAGACAATGAAAATGAGATAAGGAAACAGATGCAGGAGTGGGACTTCCAGCCATCATCTAACTGCCAGGTAGAAACTCAGCGTCAGATAGGACGTCAGCCAGCACTAACATCTGTGGAAGCTACGACATTGATAGCATCCAATGACACACAGTATTGCTTTGCAAGTGTCTGAGAAATGTGCCTGAGAAGGAGAAAAGAAAAATAGAGACATACGCACAGCACATGCACAGCTGAATAGTTAAAATTCTGCTGGAATATGCTCTGCTTTGACTATATTAAAGATAATATAAAGTGTGATACTAATGTGTAAAATATACACATCTTTATCAAATCATACCAATGACAAATTAGGTGGTGAAAGGCAAAACAGACCTTTATCAAGGAATCAAAGTAAGAGTTCCAAGCTGTTACAGAGTTGCTTCATTTGAAAGCCTTTTTAAAGTATAGTCATTTCTGACAGATAAACATGATCTACATCCAGCTTCTTTGAGTGTGCTCACATAAAAAAAAAAAAACGAGGTCCGACTACAGCAGAACTGGAAAACAAAAGATACCGGAGGATGAGAAAATCATTGACTCTGCTTTGACAGCACCTATAATGTGATCCGTGCACAATCGAAACATGGCTGAGAAGATGAAACTCTCACCCAGGTTTGGCTCACCTCTAGGTACACTACAAAGCGATGCAATGTTGCCTACTGACTAGGGCTGCACAAGATATCGTTTTTTTTATCACCATCACAATATCAACTGGAGCAATGCACATATTGCGAAAGGCTGCAACATATAACGACAGACACTCAAAGATGTTTTGTATTAGTTAAAAGAAAGTATCAGTAGAAAACTGCACAAATGTAAGATTCTTTATTCAGTGCTGCATTTTATATTCAATTCAATGTTCAATGTGTTCAATAAAAGAATGTTTGATATTATGTTTAAATTCAACAAGCAAATTATTTTATTTTAGCAGAATACTGAAAGCAACAGAAATGCAGAGCTGAGTCCACTTTAATATCTGTTTATTTATCGCATGTAATATCGTCATCGCGATATTCAACAACGTTATTGCATATCGCATATTTTCCTCACATTGTGTAGCCCTACTACTGACAACATCAAAAATGGTTGGACAACCTCATTAACACTAAACAACATTGTCCCACTTTAGGTCAAAAAGGGGGTTGTATTACAAAAATGAAGAGATGTTTCTTTCATGATGCAGCAAACCAAGGTCATCTTTGCATTTTAGAAGGAAGTTCAACCTCTCCAGACCAAGGTAATAGCTTATGTCACTGATATTCCCATTCATGAGTTCATTAAAAAATAAAAAACTGAGCAAGGCCAGTTACTTTTAATATATACCTTTCATAACTTTCCATTGCAATAATGTTTTGTGTGAAAATGATTGGGACAGAATGAAACGTTACTGTCAGACAGCTTTATTTTGTCCTGCATTCACTTAGCTGGTTTCACAACAATGTTTCTTTGTTTCAAAGAAATATATCTTGAAAAGATTGAATGGCTGAAACTAATCACGACATACTGTACATACATACTGTTAGCACAACTAAATGCTGTTATCCAGTCTTGATGTTACCACTGATATATTGCCCTCAATTTGCTCCGAGGAGAGTCCAACCTTTAACGCTGATTTTGCTGGGAACAACGTAGCAGAGAGTTACTGTACACTTACTGTGCAACAAGCTTTATTATTTTTGTTGTCAATGAGTCATGGTCTGGTGTGAAGCAGTACTCCCAGTAACCTTGTCATGTAAGTTATGTGACATGACCCTGGTCATTTACCCATCACTTTCTGAATTTGCCACTTTCGATTTGAACAGGTTTTTGCGATTGGTTTTCACATGTTAACCTACAGTAATGAAAGTTAGAAAGTAGTCTGATTAGGCTAAACAGAATTACCAACCAATCAGGACACAGGAGCCCTCAAAGTGGACCCATATTTTTCAGTCATGTGATGATCAACAAATGGAAAAGTGAAGTAATATTTCAGGTGAAACCAAAAAACATAGGCAACATAAAGGATTCATGTGTTAGACTCATCAACTGCAACATTTAAACTGATGAACAGAATATTACATGTAGTCTTTTGTATGCATGGTGCTTTTTTAGACTGGCATCCAATAGCACATCTTATCCATTTAACAATGCTGCAATATACAGTATCTAGAAATGCTCTTTTTTCCTGTGCACACTGACTCTTTATAGATATTTTGTTGTTTTAACCATCAGTATTGTTTCATACTTGACTCAACAATGACTATAGTCTGGCTATCACCAGACAAAGCTCAATCTTTTAAGATTGAACATTAGTCTTGGGAGTCTGCTCTGTATTTTCTACTACACAAGAGGCATGATCAATGGGCATAGTTCAAATGACTCTGTACGCAATTGGATAGTCCTTCAACCAATCAGACCAACGATCAGGGTGACGTAGCAGCGACAGCGGCATCAATGGGTTGCTGCGCTTCGGTGGCCAAATGTAAACAAGAAGCTACTTGGTCGCTTCTCTATCATCGTGTTAAACCCGCCAATAGCGCACCAGGTGGATAAGCCAGTTTGTGATTGGTCCCCACAAAATTGTAACGGAAGCAGGATAGATAAACGTACAGGTTTCCAGCCTGAGCAGCAGGGAGAAATCAAATCGCCGGCAGATCGGGCAGGGTTTACCTAATCAACAATGACTACACAAAGTGCTGAAACTTCTGCCTTTTGGAAGAAAAACTCCAATGTTCATCTGCATTCAGGTTAGCTTTAAGTGATTCAATGGTACTATCTATCAGCACATTCAGTGCATTGCATTTATTTGTTACATTGTGTGATGTTTATATGTTTACTCATATATTTGCACATTTTGCTGCTAGTCTCTTTTGTAAAAGACATTTCTTCTCTCTGTCTGGTACTACAGTAGACAACAACTTGACAACATAAAATGTGTGGTTGGGAACAAATAAGCCTCATCTTCATCTCTCATCATTCACTTTCATTAATCTTGGTAGGATTGCTTCTAACCTCAGTCCGTTATCATATTTAACATTGTTCTCAACATCATTTTTTTCTTCCTTTGTTTTCAGAGAAGGGCTTGGAAGTCCAGTTTTCATCCATCATTCCATGAACAATAAATTCAGTCTGACTGTTGGTTACAGTATCACTGAGGTGCATTAGTGTTTCAGGATGTCATTCCTCTACAAACAAACAGTTTCTTCAATTTGTTGTTTCATGTCTACATTTGGTCAGTTCCAACCAATTTGTATGGATTATGCAACAAATGAAAACCTTATCAGGTAACATAAACTCAGGGTCAAAGCTTGTAGGTTGTAAAAGTGTGCATTGTGAGTGTGTGTATGCCTCACTGTGCTGTACATCTATGTGTGTTCCATTGTTTCAAAGTGGTGGGCCATCCATCACCATTAGGCTGAAGCAGAGAGCCTGACTCACACTCAGGAACAATCTAATTCCGCTAAAAACACCTCTCTCCACCACTCTCTTCTTCACTTTCCCCTGTTGTCGGGTTTTTCCGCTTCACCTTCTTGTTTTCTCTCTCTCTCTCTCTCTCTTTCTCTCTCTCTCTCTCTCTCTCTCTCTCTCTCTCTCTCTCTCTCTATCTCTCTCTGCAGGATTTAGGCAACAGACTTCAGCAGATGAAAACCTCCCAAGCATGTCTGCAGTAATACCTCAGACACACACATTCTGTGCTACACACACGCAGAGAGGACACAATCTTGCAGTCAGTATATTGTTCTATCTCAGCCTTTTGGCGCTCATGTGTAGTTATCATTCTGTAAGCAAAGCCGAATTGGAGATGAGAGCCTCTTCAACTTTTTCTGTGAAGGACCCAAAGAGAGTGAAAGTAAGATGCTTCAGGTTTCGGTACACTCATGCATTTTGGGCTTAAAATTGGCCTTGAAGAGCTATGGAATAAAAAAAAACAAAAAAACAGTTTTCTTTTTCTTAAGACAAGCATATACATAACCTATAGAACTATGTAGCTCAAAATCGCCAATGCAAGCTGATTAACAGAGAAGGAACAACAGTAAAGATTTCTCCTTAATGACAGCCTATTCTGCAAGCACTGTCTATTGGTTGAAGTACTTGACAGAGATGAGACGACCCTCCACTCTGTAACACCAGAGTACAACCGCAAGTTGACTGGTGTAATAGTAGTAGGGGTGTCCCCGACTAAGACTTTACATAGTCGAATTGTCAAGTCGTTCCAATCGTCAACTCATTGTGAAATCATGTTTTGCACGGAGCAAAAGGCTGTTGTCCTGCAGCACGCGCTCTCTACTTCATTTAGAATCCTCTTGTCATAATGTTTTTCAGCCACAAATGCAACCGTTGTCTCTGCTTCACCCGGCATAACGCCGCGGCTTGCTGGTCTGGTGTGCGGGATTTGGTGGTCATTGTGGCGGACGGATCATGACGTGGGCCGCGCACTGAACCACGGCTGTGCTCCTGTATCAGGCGGTGGCACAGAGGCCATTCCAGCGGTAAGGGTTACAATTATCAATGTCAACAAGAACATTTTCAGCTCTGTTTTCTCAGCATTAAGCGGTTATGTGAGAGACACATTTATGCAGGTTTTTTTTTAATGGGTGTGCACGCAGGAGGTGGCAGTATGCAGTAAAAATTGAGGGTACTCATGTGGACAACACAACTTGCATATTACTTTTTTCTTCTTTTACTATTTCAAAGTGCACCCACACTTTAGACTTTATATCATGATAGGCTGTATATTAACTCATTGGGAGAAAACGGGTAATTATATGTAAAATCAGACATTGAGCACCCCCATATAGCCAAAATTCGCCTCTGCGAAGATTCGAGTGTGAGATTGGCAGTGGCCAGCACGCCTTCTCTCTAGCTCATTGCGTCACATCAGCTTTAGGAGTAGCATTCTCGTCATTGTGGAATCGGAAGACGCCCAATTTTAAAGAACTCCAATCAGGATCAAGCCCAAAAAAAACTTGTTCGGGACATCCCTAGTTGGAAGTTGTTCCACAGTCCTGGGGTCACAATAACAAAAACAATGCCATCCTTTATGTCAAACCTGGACTGTGTAATGACTAAGACCCACATACATTACCAAAGAGACCCAAGAGTGTCATAAAGGCCTCATATACAACGCAATGCAGTGCTTGATAAACAAAAAGCAAGTTATTTCTACAGTTGACAGAGATCCAGAGCACAGACACCAGAAGAAGAGTGACAAGATCTGTTTTTCTGTCCATATGTAAACATTTTAAATTTTAGATCAGATATAGCTCTGCCAGGGTAGAAAAAAATGAATATACGCACCTTTAACAGGTCTCTGAAAGATATGACACAACTTCTGTAATTATTCTCAAACAGAAAAAGCCAATTTGTTTAAGACCTACACAAATGCAAATTCCATTTAAGCTGGTTCACCAAAACAAACTATGTACTGTTATAAAATTTCAAACATGAACTATCAACACTTCAAATCTGCAAGGGAAACATTAAAAGTAAAAAGCTATTCGGGGTGTTTCAGAGGTAATTAGTCTATTACTGTGTGCAAATATGCACTGCAGGGTATATTGTATGTACAGGTCATGCAGATGGTTGCAGATTAAAAGTTTAGCAGCAGATGGAAGATGGAAGGAACATGTGTAGCAGATGTGCTTTAATGGTTTGAGGACAGTGATATCAGTGGGGTTGTGAGTAAAGCATGTTCTACCACAGATACTTTGTTAAATTAAACCCATGATACATGTGGCTAAGGAGGAAGTTCTTACATCCCAGCAGCACACTCTTCCACAGCTACCGTCAGCACTGATCAGCCATGACTGCACTCACCTACATTACCCCGAAAAGACCCAGACCATCCTGGTCAATCACTGATTTCCCAGCCTGCGTCTCAGTGATTTGTATTGTAGGATTAGAGCTTAAACCTCTAGGTTGAAGAAGAGGTCCTATCCTCAGGCTGTTTTCCTGATCGATAAAGATAGTTGATCTGTCTAGATGCACTGAATGTCAAGTTTTAACAGCAAAAATGCATCAAATGCTATTACTTTTCAGTGCCATTATGTGTTCATTTATAAATTATAGTGTATGTGCATAGATTGGAACTGTCCAGTCTGTAAACACGGCACACTTAATGTATTTTGTATATGCTAGAGACACTATCTTATTGTCTGTATTTTTTCCATTTCACTCTCTAGGGATAAATCCTGGTTGAAGTATATGAGGAGTGATTTGACTGTACAAAGCCGATGCAAAAATCTTCCCTCAAGACACAAAAGGTAGGCAGAGAGAGAAGGAGGTGGAATAGGAGGCTTGTTATCTAGGCTGAGAGAAGGAAAGGCATAGGAGGGAGTCTTTTACTTTTCAGTTCTCTTCACATATGATTAGTTCTCCTCAGTAACATGTAGGAGACAACCTCAGCTGTCAATTACATTTGAAAAAAATTTAAGATAAAAGGTTTAATCTGGGAAGAGCAATAATAAATTGGAAAACCCATAATATAACTATGAGGTTTCTGCTGGATTATAGATGCCATGCAGGTATATGCTGGTGGAGTTCACTCATGGATCTGGCTTTTTGCCTGTTGGCATTACAAAATGTCTGCTTTGAAATGTAGTGTGAATGCGAAGCAGGGCAATGGGGAGAAAAAAAAGACTATGCTGCAACATTGTGTCTACCCAATTGCAGAGATGACAAAGAGCAAGCCTCTTTGGTTAAAACACAGGTTAAAGTCTCTTTAAACATGACTCAGCAGGGCAAATAATACAAACAACAAAAACACCACTGCCAAGCTACAAACTGAACACCCACTGTGGACACACAGCTGCAATGAAAAAAGAAAAAAAGAGAACCATACTGAACAGCTAATCAGAAGCTAATTATCATTGCCACTACACAAGGAGAGACAAACTAGATGGACTGGCTTGACTGGGTTTTCCTGGTGTAGTTGATTCCAAGATTGAGAAATCTGTGACTAAAAGGCACACTGTTTGATTGCAATGAATAACTAGAGAAAGAATATCTGTATTAGCCACAAGCTCCCACCATTCCTGCCTGCTGGAACCAACAAGGGCTAGCACCTCAGACAGTTCCTGTACTTCTGACAGATCCGTGATCAGCACTCTGGACAGCGACAGGGAGGCAGCCAAGATACTTTTCAGACTAAAGTTACTACTGTACACTGTATGACAGGGAAATTAATTTACCTACCACTGTCAAGGTCACATAAATAGAATCCGTGAAAAAACAATTACAAGTTAAAATCTACATGGCATGGCAGATTTTTGCATTTTTCAGTTTTTGTTTGCAAAAGATCTATAAGCAAATCTATATAGCAAAAAGAAATATGTTTTCAATGAACTAGTTACTTTGCTGTGCTAAACATCGCCTCTGCGTGTCTGCAGTGTTTCACAGCTTCGTGGTGAAGCTGTAAAAGCCCCAACAACATTGTTGTGAGTCTCTTCCCCATGTACCTTTACCTTGATCTAAGGTTGGCTTGTCGGCTTTTAAATGCATTACAAAAAAAAGCCAAGCTGAAAAGAAAATGAATTGTTTCTGCAAATACACAGTGTTAAATGTACTAAATGTACATGTCTATTGTAAGTGTAATCTATCTCTGCCTTGGCTATCTGATACTCTGATAAATGCACAATGTTTGTTTTACTGCCGGGGAAAGTGTTTTCGTGAGGAAACAATCTGAAAGTCATTTCCAACATAAGACTTTGGTGTGTGTGTGTGTGTGTGTGTGTGTGTGTGTGTGTGTTATCACCAGCTGAGCAGTGAAGTTAATTGGCTGTGTGTGTAATTGGTTTTGGAGTACAGGTGCTCGAGCACGTCTGGGCTTCACAGAGATGAATCCTCTCCTACATCTCTCTCTCGCACAACAACATAACATATTTCAATCCCCCACCATACACACACACACACACACACACACACACACACACACACACACACACACACACACACACACCTAAGTGCAGGTGTATTTGGATTAGGGATGCACTAATCCGACTTTTTCAGTCCTGATACCGATGCCAGGGCTTTGTGTATCTGTCGATACCCGATACCGATCCGATACTGTTGTTGAATTAATAATAAACTGTATACCTTCCACCTTATACCTTCCTTCCAGCATGTGGAAGAGACTAAAGGCACCAGACTTTCCTAACTAAACATTACTTTCCTAACTAAGACAAAATAACATAGATGTATGTATTGAATTCTTATTTATTTGTTATTTAAAAAACAATTATAATATAATGTAATCAAACTTCTTAAAATAAATTTAAATAAATAATAATGGGCCTTTATATAGGTTTATAATGGCTTATTCTACTGTCAGGAGTACATAGAATATCACAAAAACATTTTAATGTCATCATGTTTACTAAAAGCTTTGATTACTGTTTGCTTGGCTCATCAACATTATACAATAAGGTTATATGAAGGAGAATCCATCAAACCGTTACAGAATCTAAACTATTTTCTTTTCTCCAAACTGCAAAGTAGTAAAATAAACTCAAATCGAATGAATACACATACAAACAACTTTCCCTTTCAAAACAATAGTTGTAAGATAGTTGTATAAACACTACCTTGGCCACAGGTAAGTTAGGTTGTTGTAGAAAAGAGGGCGACTGAACGTAGCTCCGCTGTCAGCCTCCTTCGGTGTTTGAATAATGTTAGCAGGTCGGCGGACGTATTTCAGCGAGGCAAGGCATCTTAAATCCAGTGTTTTAATCATTGCTCTGAACCCGTCTTTCTCAACGGTCTGTAGCGGGACCGTAGGTGGATTGCGTTCATAATGTTGCTCCGCTGCATGCTTGAAGTGACATGTCTTTAACGTTAGCACGGCAGAGTAACGTTAGCCCAACCAAGTAATGTTAGAGAACAACAGTGGCTAAATGATGTCCGATTTTTTAGAAACAAAAAAACTTCAGAACAACAGACTCTCTTGAGCATACGTTCTGGTGTATCTCCGGTCTTTCTTCATCCTCTAACTTTCTTCTCTGTTCTTGAATGTGCAGTAGCGACTGGAGCCTCTCCCAACTTAACAGACTGTTATGCTACCTGGCTAGCTAGCAGCTATAATGTTACCTAACATGCCATTAGGTGGTGTTCATTTGTAAATGTAAAATTGTTAATGTTAGAAATTGTTTAAGTCACAAATTATTGTGTGCAATGGTGTTTTATCCTGTTAAAGAGAGTTAGTTGTGGGTTATTAATTGTTGTGTTATAAAGCTACTACCCTGAGTGAGAAGGGTACGCAGTTAACAGGGGTCCCGGTGCTGCGACGCAGGAAAAAAAAAAAAAAACCTGGATCTATTTTGTCAATATCAGGGCCGATATCCGATCTTAATATCGGATCGGTGCACCCTAATTTGGATTTACCTCATTGTATTTTTTCTTTGACACTGCCATTGCTAAAGTACAGCTTTCTGTGTGTGAGAGAAAGATAGAAACAATACAAAGAAGGGAGGATTCAAAAGAGAGTATGGAGAGATTAATTAAAAGAAGAAAAGTGAAGGAAACACAGGGTGAGAATGGGAAGAATGTATGAGAGAGGCTAGGGGGTAAACCAACACAAATGTTGGAAGTTGGGTGCTATTGTGGTTGTTGTCGGCTCTGTCAGTTTTTCTAACACCTTCAGCAGGCAGCCCACTTCCACTATTCTACAAGGTTGGCAGGTAAAAATATAATTGGGTGATAAAATTGTCTTGGCATGCACCATGGCCATTTAACCACAAAACCTGTTTCATGGCTCACATATTACCATATTATCTTACAGTGACCTAAACACTCATATACATCACAGACACACACATACAGGCATTGTTTTCAGGTGCTGCTGTGGCCCATGTAAGCCATGTGTCTAAATAAAGACACAACAATACGCTTCAGTGTTTGGATTTAGCCAAGCTAAAAATTGTGTGTGTGCGCGTCTATGTTTGAGTAAAGTGTGTGCGGTATGTCTCTATGGGAGTTTTTCTGACAGTGTGTGTGTATGTGTGTTTAAAGCTATTGTCTTGCCTCTCCTCTCAGCTGAAGCCAATTAACTTCACTGCTCAGCTGGTGATACCACACACACACACACACACACACACACACACACACACACACACACACACACACACACACGCCTAGTGTGTGGTTTGATTATGGCTATAGTTTTTAGAAAGAGTTTGTAAACACAGCAAATAAATGGCAGAGCAATCTTTTAGCAGGTTATAGCAGGGCGGAGAACTTGTGTGTCACCATATTTGCACAATTAGTCAAGTCATTTCTACTTTATAAGAAGACATACTGTAAGATGGGACATGACAGGACAGATTCCAGATATTATCCACCTAGTCTTGCATAGCCAGACCTATCTCCATAGTGCTGTGTGGCTGCACCCATTATCATTCTGTTACATGAGAGAGAAAGAAAATACAACACTTGGTTTGTTTTTTGTATTTCATAAATGGTGAGTCAGACTATCTGTCCATCCATTGTGTAACTTCTATGTAACAAATCAGCAGATACTGTCTCAAATAACATACAAAAGAGGACTGTAATGCATTGAATCAAATTATGTTATTAGAATATCAGATTTCTGTAAGATATGTCAAGAAATAAACCATTTATAGAAAATAGTAATAGAATTACTACAAAAGCTCTGTTGGAAAACTCTTTGAGAGAACTTTTAAATAATCCAATGAGCCGTAATTTGATATAAACAGTAATCAAAGGAATTTGCTTAAAGAAGGAATTCCTCCTTAAGAGACATGAATATTAAATAGCTGTCATATAAAATCAACAATAGCAAAAATTTAGCACATCAGGAAGAGGTTGGGGTTGCAGAGGGAGCTGCGTCAACAAATAGCGTTGAGTGTAGCCGGAGAATAATGACAAGGGTCAAGGGAATGTCACCTGCACGAATGTTTGGATGGTACTAGAGAGCAAATGAAGAATGAGCCAGTGATGGTGAAGCATGAATGATCACCTAATGCAAGCACAACTTCATTTATCTACTCACGCTATGCTCCACATGTGGCCCAGTGATCCAGAACAACCCCGTCGGCGTTTGACTGGGAACGACGACAGTAAAGAGATGACAGGAAATGAGGATAAATAATTATGCATTAAGGATCCCCAGCTACTTTAGAATAGGAGACGTTGTGATTCACAGGGAAGGGTCCTTACCCCAAATGAAGGAGTTTAAATACCTTGAGGTCTTATTCGCGAGTGAGGGGACAACGGAGCGGGAGATTGGTTTTGGACGAAAAGAGCTGAGCCAGAAGGCAAAGCTCTCAATCTACCGGTCAGTTTTCATTCCTACTCTCACCTATGGTCATGAAGGCTGGGTCATGACCGAAAGAACAAGATCCAGGGTACAAGCGGCCGAAATGGGTTTCCTCAGGAGGGTGGCTGGCGTCTCCCTTAGAGATAGGGTGAGAAGCTCAGTCATCCGTGAGGAGCTCGGAGTAGAGCCGCTGCTCCTTCGCGTCGAAAGGAGCCAGTTGAGGTGGTTTGGGCATCTGGTAAGGATGCCCCCTGGGTGCCTCCCTAGGGAGGTGTCCCAGGCACGTCCAGCTGGGAGGAGGCCTCGGGGAAGACCCAGGACTAGGTGGAGGGATTATATCTCCAACCTGGCCTGGGAACGCCTCGGGATCCCCCAGTCGGAGCTAGTTAATGTGTCGGGAAAGGGAAGTTTGGGCTCCCCTGCTGGAGCTGCTACCCCCGCAACCCAACGCCGGATAAGCAGACGAAGATGGATGGATGGATGGTGATTTATGGTTGGTGCCTTAAACCCCTAATCAGTTGGTTACCGTCCTGAGGGTCATGACCCCTACAAAGGGTTGCAAGATGAATCTAGAACATGAAGCGATTAGCATGGAAGAAATAAAACGTTTTTGTTTTTTTCTCTAATCTTTGCATCTGTAGTTTTACTCTTTCAGTCAAAGTAAAGGGGTCAATCCCTCTTCAGTTGAACTGCTCACACCTTATAGACAAGTAGCACATTAAAAATGATTGCAATGGCATGTTGCTTCATATAAATGGATAAAAGCCACCGGATATGCAGGCCAATACTTCCTCTTCTGTGTGCCGGGCATTGTTTACAGTCCAAGTCGATACTTTTTGTAGGTGTTTAAGGTCCATACCATATTTAGGCTAATCTCTATAAACAGACACAAAAAAAACAACAAAAAAAGCTAATAAAAAGCTACACCATAAAACAATAGCCGATGGGTTCCTCGATTGCATTTTGGCCAATGCTTCCTTCTCTTTTGCTCTCCACACAGACGGTTGCATTACCTGCATGAAACCAAAGCCCGCTCAAAACTGATTGGTCAACACTAATCGAACTACAAACGGAAACCAAAACACTTCCGATACCAAAATCTTGTCCCATGCCTACAGACATCTGCATTCATATGCAGATATCTGTTTGTAGAGATTAACATAGAATGCCATTAAAATTGCATTCAAAATAATTTATTCTGTTCAACTATATTGCAGTACATGTGATGGGAAAACTGACTGACTACATTACATTTATCAAATATCAGCGCTGAGAAATGTCTTTTATGAAGGTTACACCCCATTTCATTCACACAACTAAAAATGCATAAAGCAAGCCAACTCATGTGGAACGTTTTTATGTCTAATTATTTTAATATTCAGCATCTAGGCTCAGACTGTGTCATTCCTGCAGGCACACACTGAAGCCCCCGAGGAACTAAGAATGAGAGCCTTCAGGTGGCTGCTGTGGTTGCTGTAATGCTAAATGAGTAGCAGCAGTAGTGTTTGCTAATGAGCAGTGCATCAGCAGCATAACTGAAAAAAGTGGGCATGGCATTGGCAGGTTAAGGGTGCGCTGGGAACTCACTCCAAAGCTTTGCTCTAATTATCCTCTTACAATTAGAGACATCACAGTTAAGTTAAAATAGTGTCTTGATCACAGAAATGCTGGGACTCCAAAATGGTGATTCGTGCCATTGACTCCTCCAGTAGTACAATATAGATTTCAGATGAAAAGGTAGTTGGCAAGAAAAACATAATTGTTGACAACAAAAACTATTTTAAAAAGGCATAAAATTATGTAAGGACACACACACGCACACACACACACACACACACACACACACACACACACACACACACACAAACACACACACACACACACACACACACACACACACACACACACACACAAACACACACACACCTGTCATCATCACACAAAGGGAGTGTGGAGCTGACAAGTGGGTGACAACTAATCTCTCTGGTTATGGTGGGGTCACTTCGTAGATGTCTTAGTGAGTACAAACACAGAGTAGGACTATTGATTCTGTGTATCTGTTGTCATACTTTGTGGGTGTTACACAGCTATGCCCTTCTGCCTACCACTCCCTCTCCTATCTGTCACTCAGTTCAAATGTTTTTTGGACAACAGTAAAATTACCTTTCTCTCCACCTGCCAGGCAGGTGTGATTCCACTTCTTACACTGCACTTCAAGCAATATAATGTTAAGTACTTAAGGATTCAGAAGAAGTTTCTAATGCTAAACTGATTCTTTAAAGTATAATTAAAATTTAGGAGTAGAGATTTAACCAAATTAGATTGAATATCGTAGTTACATAGGCCTTTACACTCTTGCGGAGCTTGAGTGGAAGATACTAGAATGGTGCCCCAGATACTGGGTGTTTCTGTGTCTGTAATACAGACTGCAATTCTCCTGACAACCACTGTGTTTACAGTTAAGAACATATTGTAAAAGCTGTATTGAGCTTACACAATTCTTGTTTACAAATACAGACAATGTCAATGTGTCCATTGTGGCAGTCAATACTGATAATGGATTGGGAGTCTTGAAACTGAGATTGGTTGGTAGAGGAACCTAAAGGCTGTTTTATGCTTCTTTATCAACTCCACGCCTCAACGCAAAGTTAACATTTTCTGGAGGTGCACGTCGAGCTATGGCGGAGGGCTCGGAGGGGGGTTTGCGGCGACGCAGAGGGGTCTGCGGGGGTACGCCGTTGATTCGACGCAGGAGCATAAATCAGCCTTTAGGGTCAATTGATGTGTGATGCAGTGTTAAAAATTGTCTTTGTCTCCAAAACATATTTTGCACAGTGAGCTCTGACATACTGAAATTATAGAACAGAGGTATATGCAGAATTACATTCAACCCTGGAAATCTTGGATTGGAGAACTGACAGCTTCTCAACAAACAAGGGGCTGAAGAAAATGGCTACAAAACTCGTTTGGTGGTTGTGGAATTTTTGCCATGGGTACATTATCAATGCTGGATGCTGGGGTCTTTCCTCTGGCTCCTGGCCAGCTAACATTGCCAAGTGCACTGCCAGGAGAGTAGCACTGGAGGCTATATTTGAGCTTGTCCCCACGACCCCACCCACGTATTTTAACTCTCTATTCCTTGTTGTTTGATGATGTGACAATGCATTTTATCACAATGCTAGCATACCAGAGAAAACTGAATGACAGTGCACTTACTTGGGCTAAATAATTCTTGCTAAATTTAAATCTTGCAATACAACATCCCAGATGACTAAGGGGAATTAACCACAACTATTATCATTTAAAGAAATATTATGTCTGTGGCAATGTGCTATTGTTATATATCATAATGCCAAGTGTATACACTTATAGTTGAGAAAATTTGACATAATAGTGAAAATAGTGAGACTGCTGTACCATACTTTGCTGCTACAATGGAGATAAAGTGATGGGTGAAGTGCTTTGCTCAAAGGCACCCATATGAAAGTGTTGTTTGCTTCTTTCCTCTGGGTATTGAATCTACCTTTAGATTTAGGTCACAACCCCAAATATGTCACCTCTTGTATCATATCTGGGAGACTGACCAAACATTCTCATGTAAGATAGAGCAGAAATAGAGCCAGTGTGTGAGAAAAAAGTGTGGGAGACCGTAAGTGTGTGTGAGAGATTGTGTGCATGTAAGAGAGACATTTATGTGACCTTCTGCCTTGCAAAGCCCCATCTGACTAAGAAATGAGGAGGGATGGAGTGATGTGGGGGGAGGAGAGAGGAGACTGCTAATGAGAAGGGAGAGAGATGAAGGGGGTGAACGATAGAGAGACGGAAGGTTCGGATTATGCCATAAGTGCTTAATATTTGACATTTATCCAAATTATAACACCCTCCCTTGTCTTTTAACAGAGACATATAAAAAGACACACAGTGCATATTGAGGACAACAAAATGTGAGGGACGGGACCCAAACTTCCTATTTTTCAAACCATTTTAATCAGAGAAACACTGCTTTTTGGTTTAAAAATAAAGTAGCATAGTCTTAAACATTAAAACAGTTGAGTGTATTTAATTTGGGATGAATCCATACCTGGATCATCAGCTAGAAGCCTGATATCACGACACTGCTGTTGCTGAAATCTTGTCTGCATATCACACAGCAAATACTGTAAGCGGTATAAAGCTGCCACCCCCTTTTTTCCCCAGGGAAAGAGCTAATTATGATCCCACAACTTATGTATATCTAGCTTCATTAACCACAGGCTCATCTGAAGGTTGCTATAGTAACACATTTCAAAGTACTCTTATTTAACCTGGCGATGCCGTTTTATCCCAGGTGGCTGACTAAAAGCCCATACTTGACTGACAAAGAACAACTCATCATTTCAAGATAAAAATTATTGTTTTTTTGCTTCTCCCAAGGCATTAAATCCATTCATTAAAAGGTTTCAAGCTGCTGTTATAAACACAGTAGAAGGTGAAAAAGCTCTTCAAAGACCAAAGGTGATCTGGGTATTTAGAACAACCTGCAGTTGGATCACTAAACAGACAGGAAAATCTGCAATTTGTGCATTGCCAAACAGGGCAAAACCACCTCCTCCTAACCCTTCCACTAATGCTGATAAGAGAGCTGAGTTAAATTTCCTCTACTATCACCTGCCCTCCTTCCATGTTCTTTTCAACAGCAGCACAGGAGCAGCAGGTTATTGTTCCCATGTAGCCTTTGCCCTGGACTATTGTTGCTGTTTTTTTCCCAGCATGCTGCCTCACTGGAAGGTTAGGGCCCAGCTTCAACAAGCCAGCTTTAAGTCAGCATCATGCTCCACTGGCTCTGAGCACCGGTGTTTGGGGTGATGGGCACAGCTGATAATGGTGTCTCAGCTCGGAGCCTGCTTTGGCGAGTAAGAGCCAACTGCAGTCATGGAGGGGAGTGAAGCCTACTGCTCTGGCTCAAAGACCCCTGGGCTGATTTTTTGGCCATCCTTCCTGGCCCCAGCTGGAGTGAGGAGCAGGGCTGAGTCACTGCTCCCCTCATCATCTTACTATCCAGCTAACAGCAGATGTGTTTGAGAACAGGCTTGTAGAGCCATGATCGTCACTCCAGTCACTCTAAATCTGGCTGCCCTCTTAAGCAGTGAGCAAATGTGTTTGAGCAAACTGTCCCTTGACAGCAGGAGCAGGATCACTGGTACTTAAACAACATGCATTGGCTGCAATACAGGAAGTGCCCTTTACATTGCTTCCCCCTATGGGCTGATCTACTGGCAGCAACAGGAGCTGAGGTAACAAACAAGGAAGTATTCTGATCTCACAGCTGGCTGCCTCTTCCCTGGTAGCAGTGTGATGGCACCACTGTATTATAATAGAGGCTTGCTTTGTAAAGTGTAAGGGAGTCATCCATCCCTTTTCAAGAAGTAGCAGATGTCCTGGAAGATTAAAAAACACTTTCTTTAATTTCAGCTATCTTCTGGTTCCCATTCAACCGAGGAGACCTTCTGGACCTACACACAACTACCCAATCTCCATGCTAACTGTAAATACACTACTGAATCTGGTTTGATAACATTAATAGGTGAATTGGTTTCTGAAAAGAAAACCATCTGATGAAGATCAATAAAAAGAAGTATAAGTTTAGCTTGTGGAGCAGTAGAATGCCAGGCTGTAATTTGTTTTGCAAGTGAGTGAAAGCACAGACATGGACAATGTGGTGCAGGTGCTTATTTACACCTGGTTTCTCCTCAAAGAAAAGGTTGGGTGGTTTATGCTGCTCTACAAGTTACTCATAGGTAGGATCACTGGAAAACATACAGTACTAGCTGTTAGACAAGTACATGGAGTAAAATGGAGCTGCCTAGTCTCAGTGTGTGGGTGTTTGCACTGATGAGGCTGATGCCATAACCAGCTATACAGAGTAATGGTGTTTATCAGGCTGAAAACTCAGACCGAACGAAAGTCATATTGAATTGACAAACTGTAAGCAATCACAAAGCTCACAGCTCCCACTAAAAAGGCTATCGACAAACACACACACACACACACACACACACACACACACACACATTATTCTCTCTGTTTTGGGCTCTTGCGTTCTCCATCTCTCTCATTTAAACCTCGATTTTGGTTGTGGAAATATTCCGAAAAAGAATCGCAGTAACCAACATAATCTGCCTTGCAGGTGCAATAGCTGTAAAGTGGCAGCTTTCTGCAGGCAGACATGTTGCCCGGCTTAACATTATATGTTGTTGAGTAAGCGTCATGGCAGGAGGTGTAGCTATCAGACTCCTTGCAGAGCCCTCTAACAAGTCCCCCTGCTGTTCCACTAGTCACAGAGGACATGGAGGATGAGAAGTAAGCTTGTTGCTGCCTTTTTTATACGGGCAGCAACCATATAGTTAAATGGGCTAATGCTCATGTACATGCTAAATAAAAGTGTGCAGATTTGCAAAGATGAAAGTCTCAGCCTACAGAGCCCCACGTGGGTTGTGATCATATATGTAACCATTTTTCTCTGTATAGATTATGTGACTGAAGGACAGTGCAAAAGCAAAACAGGAATGCCTGCTTAGCATCGGTGGAGCAGGGGGTGGCTTCTGGGGCTCCAGCCTCGAATGTTTTCTCAAAAGCCCAGAATCCTTTAGGTTTTGAGGCTTTGTGTCATTTCCTCTTAGTCTCTCTCACTGGACCAGCAAATCAATGGAGCGAAACCCTATGCTTGGGCTGAGCCCCGAATGATTACAAGTGGCTCCACCCCTGCTGCTTAGCATCATGGGTTTCATCATCATAACTTTGATCGGTTGAATCCAGCAAAAGTGATATGTATATTGATTGGGTTAACATGAACAAGAGGTATTATATGTCAGAAACAGGGCAGTATCAATTGTGTCACTATTCTGCTATTTTCCTTTCAAATTCATTTTTAAATTTTTCAATTCAATTTTTATTCCATTTCAACATCTGACTAATTGAGCAAAGCTGTGTGCTGTGTGCTTACAGAGCAAAGAGGAGAGTGAATTAGTTATTATAGTGAATTAGTGCTTGTTTTCTGTGAATGTTCTTATTGAGGCTTTAATGATAGAAGCTGAATTAGAACATTATTATTTTACCAGGCAAAGTCACCAAAAACACATCCTTATCCAACCACAACAGCAGACTGATAATATAATGCACACTTAGGGAAAGACACCAAGAACGACGGAGACACAAAAGCATAAAAAGAGCTGGCATGAGAGCTGGCCTCTTCAGATTGCAATGGGGAACCTTAACAGCTGTTCCTGCATGTCTCTCTTTCTCTGTGTGTGTGTGTGTGTGTGTGTGTGTGTGTGTGTGTGTGTGTGTGTGTGTGTGTGTGTGTGTGTGTGTGTGTGTGTGTGTGTGGATATGTCTCTCTTTCTCTCTCTGTGTGTGTGTGTGTGTGTGTGTGTGTGTGTGTGTGTGTGTGTGTGTGTGTGTGTGTGTGTGTGTGTGTGTGTGTGTGTATGTGTGTGTGTGTGTGTGTGTGTGTGTGTGTGGGTATGTCTCTCCCAGGGGCATTATGACACTTCATCATTTGTTAATTAGCCAGTTAAGTCATCTAATTAATGTGCCATCTCTCTAGTTATCGGTCAGACTCTCTTCTATTCTTTGTGACCATGCCTTGAAAAACAATTGGTTGGGTAAAACCATGTGTTCAAATAGAAACAAAATCAATTTTGCAAATGCTAATCTTCACAGTTCAAATAATCGGGAACTGCATGCGAGACATTTGTCATCTATTAAGAGATATTTCAAAATTAATCTTTGGTTATTGAAAGAAAGGATGATATGGCCACACCTATAGAAATATAATCCACATTCAATTACCATAATGTCAAGACAGTAACCCATGAAGTAACTCTCTGCCACAATGACATTGATAAATCCCTTATTACCATCTCTCTGCCTATTAAAAACACACCCCACCCCTGTAACATTTTCATTAGCATACCATCACTGTCCATGACTTAATGACCTACTGTGTGCATATGCGTGTTTGTTTGATTCAGAAAAACAACAATCCTTAATTACTATTAAAGATTCAGTCCTGTAAGTTAATGGGAATCAGTTCTGTGTCCCTTCCAGGGCACAGCACCATTGTGCCACTATATTTCTTGTTGGCTTTCTCTCCCTCTGTGTGTGTGTGTGTGTGTGTGTGTGTGTGTGTGTGTGTGTGTGTGTGTGTGTGTGTGTGTGTGTGTGTGTGTGTGTGTGTTTGTGCGTGCATGCGTGCGAGACATAAGACTACATCCAACTTCAACGAAACTCCCAACGTGAGTTCAGAGACTGCTGTGTTTTTGTTTTTGTGGAAACATGGCTGAACACCGGACTATCCAGCTCCCAGGCCTGCTAGCCCTCCGAGCAGATGCTGCTCTGTCGGGTAAGACTCACGGAGGTGAGCTGTGTTAACACGGACACAGACTGGTGCAGAAATGGGGTGCTTTTATCCAACTACTGCTAACCTCTGGTGGAGTTTGTGACTGTTAAATGCCGACCATTCTACAGTCCACGCAAATTCACAGCAGTGTTATACTCAATGTTTACAGCCCACTAAGCGCTAATGCTACCAATGCGTTAGCTGAACTTTACGGAGCCTATAATGTGTGTGCACTAAATGTAGCCTGTTTCATATGTCGTTTTTATATAAAATAAATGTGTAACACCACTTAAGCCACGGTGAAACGTTGTTTCGTGTATATGGTTGAAATGACAATAAAACACATTTGAGTTGACTTGACGGTCTCACTGTCTATTATGTCTGTAAGCGGTAGGTGTGGCTTGGGAGTGGACTCGTAGGGAAGCGAAGCAAGTGCATTCTGGGAGTTGTTGTCTTTCATCCACGAGTCAAAAATACATTTTCTGGCTTTTCTCGGCCTATAAGGCACAGACTTCTGTGATCAATGAAATATTCATCTTTCCAGCGGTGAAATATCCCTTTAATCATAGCAGTGGAAGATCAGAAAAAAACACTTATGCAGTATGTGTTGTTTGTTGAATTTGGAGGACTGGGTACAAACACACATATATATATATATATATATATATATATATATATATATATATATATATATATATATATATATATATATATATATATATATATATATTTATTTATCTAGAAGAGGCATCAGCTTAAAGAAAGTTCATACAGACAGACCCAGTCTCATGAACCTGACAATGTCTTTATCGCACCATTTAAGGTCAGTGTGTGAAACTTTAGAAACTCTTTAGAAATGTTATTGACTGTTCCCTAATTCCCTGTTAAATGTAGAGCGAAGATGGAGACACATGAGAACAGCACAGAGAAGCAGGCGGGGAAAGAATGAGTGGTGAAGGGTGAGCAGAGCAACAGCCATGTTATCAGTAGATAAAAAAAACACTACATAGATCAACACATGCAATTATGAATTACTGTATATCACTTCCTAGATAACTCCTTACTTATATAGATATATAGATAGATAAAGGTCAACAAGTCTGGTTTTGCTGTTTGCAGTGGATCTATATCACCAGTCATGTGCATGTCTTTCTATTCCTCCTCCAAATGGACTGACCTTTCTCTAAAGGTCAGACTGTGACACCACTCACATGCACAATACTATCACCAACGCTTAGAGACACAAGAGTCCCAGGCAGGCTCAAACACTGGCATAACCGTGGGGCTATTATTCCATGCTGCTCCCAAAGTCTTTTAACCTTTTCCCGTGTGAATTTAGAATTTTCTTCATGTTTCTGGCCTGTACACATGACCTCAATATTACAAACGAGTGATAACACTGCTGTTATCATCTTCTACGTAAAGAAAGGATAACTTGCAATGCCTGTTGGTAACAAGAAACATAACTAAGATTCTCACAGGCTCTCTCGAAACAAACTGAAATTTGAATCCAAGAATATGTATGTGTCAAAAAAATGTTTATTACTTTGATCCAGCTACCTGCTTGCCAAGGCAACACACATCGTGAAAGAAAGTTTTGCCTGCAATTTATTATTCCTAATTTCTAATTTTCTTCAAGGTTATTATGTGTCTGTACAAAGTGCCGCTGTCCGACTGTATATCCAATACATAACTGACATTTTTCTACCGAAATGGCATACCTGAGTGGCTCAGACCACTCTACATCAGATGTGTTTGATGTAAATGGCTAAATAAATGTAATCAGCTAATGTGATAAAATAGGAAGTTGTGACTGTATACGTCCAAGTATAGATTGCAAAGTGTCAGTGTATAAGTGTTTAAGCACATTAAATAAAATTAAATGCATGGATGCATTTCCTAAACTTTAAGTTAAACATTTTCATACAATGAAAGGTAATGTGTAGGATTGCACTGACAGCATTTAGGCAATAATAACGAATACAATGTCAGATCTTTAAGGAGTGTGGAATTTGGCTGATGTGTGACAGCGGTTGTGAAGGAAGCTGTGAAGGTGGCGGGTGGTTTTGGATTTAAAAGATTTAAAAGGTTGCAATATCCAATAAAGAGCTTTTGGAACAAGTGGTTGCCTGGCTGTGCAGGGTCGTGCGGTCCTTCCTGCCCTTTTACTCACCCTTCATGAAGGGCAGCTGCCAGCCAATCAAGGACCCAGCAGGATGAACAAGTTGGACCTCGTCCTTGGAAATGAAGAAGGGAGAGGACAAGCAGAGGCTGCAAGGCTGCAGTGTCAGGATGTGTTGGAAGGTTGATATGTTGAGTTTTGTCAGCTGCTGCAGCAGGAGCATCCTCCTTAACTGTTCTTAATTAAGCAGGAGGTGTCCACATCTCACTCTGAAGTGTTGGTAATTAGGATTGTGGGAACTTGGATCACTCAGCAGTTTTCAAACACAATCATCAACAATTCACAGACTTGACATTTAGTATGAAAATAACACTTCTGTCAGAAAACAAAAAGTGAAGCAACATGACAAACAAAATCTGCTCAGGACTGAAGAAACTTTACAATGTTTGTTTTTGTATTATCAATCAATCAATTCTAATCATTGTGTGAATTTTCAACCTATCAGAGGAAACTTTTTTCTGTCTTTTCTTTCTTGCCTGAGAGGAGCGATATTCATTGAATAAATGATATTCATTGCTCCACATGAGTTTATACAAGAACCTGGAGAAGAAAAACTAATCTGACTCTTGATGAGATGCATTTGATGAGACTATGTTTTGCAGAATGTTCCAAACCAAAACAAGACGTCTTGTTTAGCATTTAGATGTCAAAAAACAGGCAGGAATGTAGGAGATGCTGGATTCCCAAATTGTTTGGGTGTGATTTTACTCCCATTTTCATCCATCTGAAGATGTAAATTGTTTAAACTGTGTAAAATGTGTATCCTTCTGTACTTGGCATATGTGTGTCCAGGCACACGTCAGGTCGTTCTGTGTTTTTAAATCCTGTGTAACTCCTCTGTCTCTTAATGACGGATTAGACTTCTCATGGTATGACTGCTCATCCAGCAATAAGCCTGCAGACTTTGAGCTGGAAAAGGCAGTAGGCCAGAGGGGAAAAAGGGACAGGCAGAAAGAGAGAATAAGGGGTGTGTAGGAAGATGAACAGTAACTGTGAGCAAATTATTAGCTACCGTATAAGTAGAAAGTTTTCCTACAAACCTGTGTGGAGAGAAATGGTAAAAGTGAATCAGCAGGATTCACACTCAACCCCTAAATTAATCTCAAAACTTTGTATTTTAGATTTCTTGTGAACCAATCCTTCGCATATACTTTGTATTTTTACTGGCACATTATGTTGCCTCTATCAATTTTGATTTATATTTGAAATTGAATGAAATTATGTTTGTCAGCAGGACAACCAAGATAAACCCACTGCAGAATGATTTTAGTTCACTCACTCTTTTGTTCTCACTTTTCAGAGTACATATTGTATCCTTGGCATGTTTGGTGCAGATGACTGATTCTGCTTTGAACCCAGTCTGCACAACTGATTGAAACAGTCTCATACACAGCGACAAGTCTCAACTGTGACACAAGCTGTTGTTATGTCAAGTAAAGTTAATTATTTATTGAGCCATGCTAGAAGCATGATTTTGGAGATAGTAATGTCAGTTGGTCCACCACTTTGGTCCAAACTGAAATATCTGAACAATTAAAGTGCCCCTATTATGCTTTTTGGGGATTTTTTCCATATTTTAGTGTGTTATATAAACTTAGCACAAAAGTAAGGAAATGTGTGTTTGGTAGATTATTTCTTTGTGGTAACAATGCTTTTTGGCAATAAATCTTATACCGTTGGAAAGCCTGTTTGTTCCCTTTCAAATGGTGCCCCATTTGTAAGGAACGTGCATTTGTGGGATAAGCAGCAGCGCTGAGTATGTGGGTGTTTTTAAATCCTGTGTATCTCCTCTGTCTCTTAATGACGGGATGCACTGATCCGACTTTTTCAGTCCCGATACCGATACCTGGGCTTTGTGTATCTGTCGATACCTGATACAGATTCCGATACTGTTGTTGAATTAATAATAAACTGTATACCTTCCACCTTATACCTTCCTTCCACCATGTGGAAGAGACTAAAGGCACCAGACTTTCCTAACTAAACATTACTTTCCTAACTAAGACAAAATAACATAGATGTAATGTATTGAATTCTTATTTATTTGTTATTTAAAAAACAATTGTCCATTCAAATCGAAAATATAATTTAATCAAACTTCTTAAAATAAATTTAAATAACAATAATGGGCTTTTATATAGGTTTATAATGGCTTATTCTACTGTCAAGAGTACATAGAACACCACAAAAACATTTTAATGTCATCATGTTTACTAAAAGCTTTGATTATTGTTTGCTTGGCTCATCAACATTATACAATAAGGTTATATGAAAGAGAATCTATCAAACAGTTACAGAATCTAAACTATTTTCTTTCTGCAAACTGTAAAGTAGTAGAATTAACTCAAATCGAATGAATACACATACAAACAACTTTAACATTGTTTCCCTTTCAAAACAAAATAGTTGTAAGCTAGTTGTATAAACACTACCTCGGCCACAGGTAAGTTAGGTTGTAGTGTGGTTGTAGTGTGCGACTGAACGTAGCGCCGCTGTCAGCCTCCTTCGCTTTTTGAATAATGTTAGTAGGTTGGCAGACGTATTTCAGCGAGGCAAGGCATCTTAAACCCAGTGTTTTAATCATTGCTCTGAACCTCTCAACGGTCTGTAGCGGGACCATAGCTAGTTGGATTGCGTTCATAATGTTGCTCCGCAGCATGCTTGAAGTGACAAGTCTTTCACGTTAGCACTGTAACGTTAGCACGGCCGAGTAACGTTAGAGCGACGGGCAACAACAGTGGCTAAATTATGTCCGATTTTTTAGAAACAAAAAACCTTGCAACAACAGACGGCTCCTCTCTTGAGCATACGTTGTTCTGGTGTATCTACGGTCTTTCTTCATCCTCTAACTTTCTTCTCTGTTCTTGAATGTGCAGTAGTGGCCGGAGCCTCTCCCAGCTTAACAGACTGTTATGCTACCTGGCTAGCTAGCAGCTATAATGTTACCCAACATGCATGTTCAGCGGTGTAGTTACATTTGTAAATGATTTTTATATGTGCGACCCATAGGTGCTGCCTGAGCATGCACACACCACCCAGCGTCTTGTTTGAATTTGGTTGACCAATCACAACAGAGTGGGCCAGCTGACCAATCAGAGAAGACTGGGCTTTTCCAGAAGGCCAACCGAGAGCTCAGACAGAGTGTGTCAGGCAGAGGAGCTACAGCAATGGACAGTATGAGAAACATATGTTTTTTGAACATCAAAGCATGTAAACCTATTAGACCCCAAGAGTACAAATATGACACTGAACAGGAGTATAATAGGGGCTCTTCAAAGAATGGATTGCCATGAAATCTACACAGATGATGGTCCCCAGAGGATGGATCTAAATTACTTTGTGATCCCCTGATCAACCCTAACCCCCAACCCTAACCCTAACCCATCGCCTAACCTTAACCCTTACCCTCACCCTAACCATAATCTAATTCTAACCCTCAAACAGACCTTTAACCTTGTGGGGTCCAGCATTTTGGCCCCACAAAGCTGTCCGTACCCCACAAGTATACTGTATTCCCGGTTTTTGGACCCCATGACTGTAGTTAAACAAGAACACACATAACACACACACATACACACACACTTGCTTTATTGACCAACTGTGAAAGCAAGAAAGCTTGCTGTCCCTCTGTGATAGTCATACATGTTGCACAGGGCTGCATACAAAAAGAAAAAAGACATTTAACCACACAAACAGAGAGAATGTCTAAAATACACAACCATGGCAGCCATACAAGTACCCACATAGAAACATACAGACACACAAATACACAGAGAAACACAGGTGAACAGATGGGCGTGCAGACGATCCCTCTCACTCCCCTTAACTTTCTCAATCTCTCAGTAATCACCACTGATGTGTTGTTCTCCTGATTCAATTTCAGTGATACAAAAACAAAATCAGCAACTTTCTGCAGGATGCGTGCTATAAAAGCCATGAAAAAAATGGCGCCTAAAAGATGCTCACTTACGCTTTGGCTGACATACAGCATCAAGGCATCTGCTGCAGTGATCTGAGCAGTCGAAACAGAGCCATGCAAGAGCAATTAAAAAGCCTTTATTCGGATTCTTAATTATTTCAGGAGATTTATAAAATTCGGAACCTCTCATCACAGCCTCATCCAAATTAGGTTTTTAGTGACTCATCTGGCAAATGAGTTGACTTCTGAAAAGATTGTAAAATTACTTTTGAAATTGCTCACACAGAGGACAAAAAATTTGCCGATGTAAAAATGTACCACTTCCACAAATGGCGGACAGCGTACAAACAGATGGACAGGCTGAGTGTCAGGTATTCAGATAGAGAAACACAAGGGAAGAATCCGAGGAGGAAAGCAATTTATTTTTTCTCTGGGCATCGTGTGTGATGACTTTTTGCAACCCTTCCTTAAAACCCCGGGGGCCAGTATTGGTGTAACCCTGGTAACAGCACAAAACAACCCACTGTTTCCTCTTCCACACACACACACACACACTGCCCCCTCTGGCTTTCAGACACAATCAGACAGTCTTACCGTCAAAACTCAAACTTACTGCATTTATCTTTCATTCATTAAATTATTCAGTAATTATTAAAGGAAGCTATGACAGTATCAGTTCATCCCTCATATTTATTCTCATTTAGACTTGCATGAATCAATCATGACTTTAACACATTTCTACCACTGCTTTCAAGCGCACAATGACAAAATGAGTTGTTGTTGTCATGTGTGATGAAATGACATAGTGAGGAACACAGAGTTCTTGGTGGTATTGTCTCCGTACTTCAGGAAAAAACTTTCACCAAGGAAGTTGTGTTTTTTCTCCCATTTGTTTATCCATCTGCTTTTCTTTAGAATAACTCTAAAACATATAAAGGGATTCCCATGTGGTGACTTTTAATAGTAATGCTGTGATGCTGCGTAATTAAACTTAAGTCAAAGTTATAAATCATTAGATACTTCACCCATGAAATTTGGTGAACAGATAGACCTTGGCCAAAAAAAATAACTAAGAGATTTTTCTTGCAGTCTGGAGACAGGATCTCCAACATCATGTGGATATGACAGAGCTTTATCTACAGTGGGTAATTAGTACTTTTTTAGAAGTGTGTGAATTTCACTGATACGCATGAGGTTATTTTTGTAGTTTTTACAGTTTTATCTTCTAATTACAAATGCAAACTTGTGCTTACAAGTATGACAAGTAGCCTATTTGTTTGACTAAGGTTAGAATAAGCAACTGATGAATTAGCCAATGCAGAGGTATTTCTGTTAGTGAGAAAAACATGCGTTTCTCTGTGGGTTTATGACTCATATAGACACACACATAAAGAAGACACTGTTTTTTGTACCTCAGCCTTCCTGCATGCCAGTTTTTTTGCATATTACTGATAATATTTACTGTCCCAGGTGCCTGGTCCTGATAGCTTATTGAAATGGGTTCCAAAATGTTCCAACTATTGTCAGTGGCACTGAACTGTGCAATTATGTTCCAATTGTAAGCCTGGGGGCTACAATCTCCAGCACTGTGTGAGTCACAATGACGTCAGCTCCCTCTCCTTCTGCATCCGTCTCTCCTGTATGTGTGTGTGTGTGTGTGTGTGTGTGTGTGTGTGTGTGTGTGTGTGTGTGTGTGTGTGTGTGTGTGTGCGCATGTTTATCTTTCCGATTCCTCACCTGTCTAGCAGGTGTCCTTTATGTGTCCCATCCACCCTTGTGCTCTGGACACGTGATCCTACAGCTGTCTCATATTATCCCATTATATCATGTACAAGTAATTATACTGTAGTGGCTTGTCGGTTTCCTCTTTTACTACTCATTATTACACATGAAATTCTTTGTAGAAGACTATACTGTGTCAGTTAGGTATTATGATTCTCCAGATTAGAGAATCAGACATAAACACAAAACAGCAGACATAGTGTTAACTAACTGCCTGTGTTTTTCACCCATTTCCTGTTAGATGGTCTAAACTGCCTGTCTTTGTTTAACCTTACTCCAACTCTACAGATCTGCCTGCTGGCTGTTATTAATAGGGTTGGGCATCGAAAACCGATTCCTACTTGGAATCGTTTCAAAAATTATGATTCCAGTGGAATCGTTTATTTATTGGAATCGTTTGGAGGATTTGGTTTCAAATCTGATCATGGGTTCCAAATTTATCATCCGCAAGTTTTAGTTTCCGTAGCAGCCAGGCGCTTGTTGTGTTAAAGCCATGGAGCACAGTAAGCAGTGCTCTAGTGTGGCTTTATTTTATGTTGAAAAAGCTTGGTGAAACTGCAACCCACCATTGAATCAAAATCAAACTTTCCTCTTATTTGTGAAATAATCATGTGACCCATTTCAACTCCACCCCTCAAAGAATTGGAATCGAGAATCGATAAGAACCGGAATCGAAAGGAAGAATCTGAATTTTATTTGGGCCCTGGTTCTTGCTATCTTAAAGGGGTGGTTCAGAATTTTGGACATAGGACCTCATTTCCAAGTTAGCCAGTGTGTTATTTATCAGTGGAGACCGTTTTCAACACTTTTCATCCAGTCCTTCCAGTTGCATAGTTCGCTGGTGCTAGGCTAGCGCAAGTCAACAGTATCTGCTAGCCTGCCACTAAAAACTTCTAAAAAAGTCTTATCCACTTCACAGTACAACCAAGGCAAATAAATTATGACGCCAGAATATCGATGTAAATGTCTGTGTTGATAGAATAATGTTAGAAATAAAACTACCCTTGCATCTCAATGATCGCATTACATTTTAGAACTAGTGGTATGATGCACAACTGACTGTTTGAAATTACCGAAAAAGCAGGCATGGTCTGTTCTATGATTCTATAAAGCTTAAGAAAAAGAAAATGTCAGGGGTTATTGTTTGGTCAGTCAGTCAGTCAGTCAGTGTCTCTCTCTCACTCTCACTCTCTGTCTCTCATACATCTCATACGTCTTTTTATGTCTTGTCATGAGAAAAATCAATTTTACATTCTTGACTGGTAAAACATGTATTTTGCTTAACAAAATGTGTTGTTTGAAATGAGTTAAGAATAAAAAGCCTATACTTTGGATGTCTGTGAGTTTGGGAATAATGTATTTTTACATAGCATGCATGTGCACGTTTGCATGCGTGTAACATCCAAATGTGGAATCCCACAAAGCAACACAACAGATGAACAAAACAACAAAAACATCATTCAAGCAACAACGTTGATACATTTCTGGTCTGATACATTGCTTTGAAATGAGAAAAGCGCTAATTATCCAATCAGAACCCTTTGATCTAATTAACAAAACATGACTGTTTGATATCAGAAGACTGCAGTCTGCTAGCACGACAATACGTGAGAAGAACATTAAAATGTATCCTTGTGTTTGACTAATTTCTCTCTGTCTCTCACTCGTGGCTCAGTTCACTGTATTGTTCTAACATTTGGAAATTTACTGCACATAGTTTGACTTTTATTTTTGAGAGTGTTATTTTCACAGCTTTGTCATTTCTCTCAAGCTCTGTTTGTCACTGCAGCATCTATTCTGTTCCCTGTGCTGTAGGTGGGTCTGAAGCGAGTAAAGTGGAAGACTTATTTCAAGTCAGACCCTTGACAGAGACAACAAGCATGTGTAATAAATGAATAAAATATTAGAA
Organism: Zingel zingel; assembly: GCA_023566125.1. Classification (NCBI taxonomy): domain Eukaryota; kingdom Metazoa; phylum Chordata; class Actinopteri; order Perciformes; family Percidae; genus Zingel; species Zingel zingel. Next base: position 13,834,083 of record CM042330.1, on the reverse strand, counting down.
TGAGGAGTGGAGTAATACAACGCTGACAGGTGCACCCCAGTGATTGTTTACATGCACATTAATGTTATGATATTATTAAAGATAATCAGGAGAATATCTGTGCCGGCAAACACACACACTAATTACCCAGCTCTTCAAATGAATCACTTACATAAAACATTAAAAAGGAGTGCATTTACATACATATTAATAATACAATCCATTTTCAAAAGGCTCAAATGCTTTATTTTTCATGTTCTTGTGAATGGCCCGATTACATTAACTTGGGATACAACAATAGGGCTGAATTAATTAGGCAGCATATATAGTAGTGCATCTTCCTATGGGAGTGCCAGTCTGGGTTCTATCACCATAGCATGTAGAATAGGTTTATATACACATTGTCCACCATGATACGATTTCCATTCAATTCAATTCAGGGGCCTGCGACCCATACGAGACAATATATAAGCCCATTTAACACAATCAGTTACACACACACACACACACACATATACATACATATATATATATAGATATATACGCACATACATATATATATACACACACATATACATATATACACACACACACACATATATATATATACACATACATATACAGTGAGGAAAATAAGTATTTGAACACCCTGCTATTTTGCAAGTTCTCCCACTTGGAAATTATGGAGGGGTCTGAAATTGTCATCGTAGGTGCATGTCCACTGTGAGAGACATAATCTAAAAACAAAAATCCAGAAATCACAATGTATGATTTTTTAACAATTTATTTGTATGATACAGCTGCAAATAAGTATTTGAACACCTGTCTATCAGCTAGAATTCTGACCCTCAAAGACCTGTTAGTCTGCCTTTAAAATGTCCACCTCCACTCCATTTATTATCCTAATTTAGATGCACCTGTTTGAGGTCGTTAGCTGCATAAAGACACCTGTCCACCCCATACAATCAGTAAGAATCCACATACATATATATATATATATATATATATATATATATATATATATATATATATATATATATATATATACACAAAAAGCAACTTGAACATGATTTGACAATTACCAAGCTCTTCCAGACATTTGAATTAAAAACAAACTACTCTTTTAATAAAAAATAATATGTAAGAAAGTTTTTTTGCACACCTCTTTTGTCGGGCAGGTGCGTAGGATATGATTAAAGTAGCAGATCAAAAGCTCGGAGAAAAGTCCCGTACACTGACCATTACGCAAGCAATAATTTGTTTAGAAAAATACAACGTTTCGGTCACAGACCTTCATCAGGTAAATTCCCTAAAAATAAAAATAATATAAAGTGTGAATTTCAAAATAAAAGTGCATCCTAAAGATGGCGACATGTATCGATATTTTCACTTTGTATCAATTATATTGGAACATTGAGGATTGAATAGATATATCGATCCAGAACAATGTATTGTTACACCCCTAATACGGCAGCGATTGTCAAATGGCAGCCCGCCAGGCCACATCCGACACGCCGAAGCTTTCAGTCCAGCCTGCAGAATAATCATGAATTCAGAAAATGTGAAGGGGAAAAAATGCAGGCATTTTTAACATTCCACAGGTAGAGTGCAAACCCACCCCCCTGTGTTTGCATCCCTATTCACATGCCAAGAAGATTCGGTAATGAGGATCTAAGTAACACTGGACAACACCCAGGTAGCCTAAACCAGACAAAATGCCATGCAGCTTCAAGAACAATTCATTTGGATACAAGAGTTGTATTTTGGAAGATAGACGGGATTCTGAACAGCAATGTCCGCACTTAACACAAACAGAAGAGCCGAGAGGCGTGTGCATTACAACAAGCAGCACATATACCTAACTGGGGGAACGATACAGAGAGGATTATCAACAGCCGCTGGCGCAACTAACGCTACGCTCCTTACTGTAAGAAACCTTTGTGAGTAAAAAGTCAATATTTATCAATATCCACTTACCTGTCTACAGACATAAACACGTAGAAAGCAATATTTCAATCTGCTCTGTCTGCACAGTCCACTCTTGTCCACCGCGCTGTTTTTTGTTTAAAAAACTACTCTGCAAATAGTGAATTTTTACAAACAAGCTAAAACGAAAGCTGTCAGTTTGTAGTCTAAGGCCCTGTTTACACAACGACGTTCGCGGGTGAAAACGTAAAAATATTGTATCAAATGTGCCTTTCGTTTAGACGGCAACGGTGTTTCTGGGGCTTAGAAACAAAAAAGTGAAACCACCCACCAGAGTGGAAATCTTAAAAACGCTCCACCATCGCGTTCCTGTCTACAGGGTAAAAACGCAAAAGTCTGCTCCAATCTGCTCACGGTGGCACCCCATATTTCATTACATTAATTAAAATATAGTGATTACTCGCCCATGGCCACTCTGCCGTTGGGTATCCACAGCCTGCCTATACTTGGTCCGGATGGCTTTCAGCTTTGATGATATCTGACTTTTACAGAGCTTACAGCGTCTTTCTCGTGTGGATATAACGTCCCTCCAGGTACAGGATACTGTATATTGTGTATATTTTGACTGGCAGGACTCCCAGTCCACGCCCTGTTGTGCCTTTGTGGCTTCTTAATCAGTTGTTTAGAGCAATAACTTCACCTCCTTGTCTGTCCAGACAAAATTGTCAACTTTTGTTGTTCGCTTCGCCATGTTTTGGTTTCGCGCTACTAGGGAGACGGAGAAAGGAGGAGGAGAGGGAGACAAGTAGAAGGAAGGTTCTACGCAGGTGCGCGGACTTGGTGGCGTTGTGTGGCAGTGCTTCACACTACCAGCTAGCCGCCTGGTGTGCATACTACATTGAATTTCACAAACTTTTGTGTCACCATATGCACGCAGATTTCCTCCCCAAAACGCTTGTCTAAACGGGTAATAATAAGTGAGAACGCAATGCAACTTCTGCTACAAATTTGAAATTTTGACAAATTCTTGTAAAAAGCTGCTGGCTAAACAAACCATCCTCTCCGCTGGAGCGGTAAACCCATCCACGTATTATAAGACCAAAACACGTGTGTGTGTGTGTGTGTGTGTGTGTGTGTGTGTGTGTGTGTGTGTGTGTGTGTGTGTGTGTGTGTGTGTGTGTGTGAATTCCTGCATTTATGTGTGGATGCTGTGTGTTTTAAAAGGTTAACTATCAAGTCAAATGTACCGAGAGCTTTCAAAAGGAGACTAGTCTAAGTTGCCACGGCAACAAGTTAAACAACCACAGAGAGAGACAGAAAGAAAGAACTGAAGAGTCTGGAGGCTGAAACAGTTCAGACAGGCTGCAGTGTTTTAAACAGAAAGTAGGCTATGTAATAAGAGAAAATACTTAATTTGTAAACACTGTGTTAATTCAAAACTCATTATTAGCTAATTTCCCCTCTTTCCTTAACATCTCCACCGAGGACCTTATTTATTCATTCGGAACTATAGGCCTCTCGATATATCATCTATGTGGAGGAAGTGTTTACAAGAAATCAAGTAATTATCATCTTGGAAACTAATCAACTAAAATAAAATATAGGCGCTTGTAAGTACTAACAGTGGCTATACTTTATATTTAGAAGAACTATGTAATTAGCTCTGTAGAAGATGATACTATGCATCCCCGGAGATGAAAAACATCTGAAAGGATGTGACATTTAAAATAGAAAAAAAACCATAAAAATACTCAAAGTCCTTGAAGTATAGATAGTTTGTGGAATGTTGTATCAGACTCATGGTGATAAATATTAAATGTATGTTATGCTTAAATTATTTGGAACCGTTTTCTCATGTTTTTGTGTGCAGCTACTTGGGTTTACTGGATAGCCCTTTATTTTAATGGAGCTACCAGAGAAAATAAACAACTGCTTAACACATTTTCTAAAGGAAACAATAAATGATGGATGATTATGTTTGTTTCGACCTTCCAAAGTTGTAACATCAAGTAATGTCTGCTATTAAGAAAGACTGTTTCAATCCAGTCACATCTCAAATCAATGCAGGTCTTTGATCACATCATATCTCCCTCATCTTTCTTTCGCTCTCTCCAGCATGAAAAAATGAGATGCTGCAAAATATACAATGGGAGAAAAAGAGATGAAGATATAGAGAAACTGGGAGGGTTATCATGTCATTATTACTATCAATCTGTATATTCTTTCCTGCATATGTGAAGTCTACTTGCATGTGTGTACACAATTGAAAAGGGGTCTTATAGTCCCTGATTTTAATCTAACCTCATTTCACAGCTGCATTGCATGTACCCTTTAATACTATATTTAAGGGAACATGAGGTTCTCTGTACTATTATATTTTAAATAGTAAAAATATTACTATTTTACAAAGCCGGATGCATTCAACACAGTTTCAGTAAGAAGCAGTAGACTATCAAAAAGTTTTGTGAACCACGACATTAACAAATGTGAAATCCCAGATGCAAAATATTAGTATTTGAACTTCACAACAAGCATTGATCACAAAGCTTAAGCCTCATCTACGCTTCAGTTTGAATTTAAAAAAAAGTAAATTCTGTCATTTTGTTTTCTACATCCATAAAATGTTGGAGGAAGAATAATTTGATCATGAAAGTTGAAAGGTCCAGACTTTATTACTGGATCCAGAGCAGGATTTACAAAATCTCCTAACTTGCTACTCTGAGATACAGCATGGTCTCGGGGATTTAAGCAGCTTAATGGTTGTTAAAAGATTGATGTCAATAGTTAGCAGTATAGCACTTGAGGTTTAAAAGTAGTGCTCGTTCCAAAAAAAAAAAAAAAAAAATCACTGTAAAGGCTCGCTTCAGCAAGTTTATAGTTGTGTTCAGTGAGTCTAATTCACACTGTTCCCTGCTTTCCTTTTCTTCAAGTCAGAGTACTCCAAAATTAAAGTCTCTTTATGTGTTTTGCATGTGTTGTACAATGACTGCCGAATATTCTGACAAAATGTACATTTCAAACACTCTGATTTACCAATGAGTGTGAGTGAGTGAGTGAGTGAGTGAGTGAGTGTGTGTGTGTGTGTGTGTGTGTGTGTGTGTGTGTGTGTGTGTGTGTGTGTGCGCGTGTGATGTTTGTGTACTTTACATAATAGGCCTATTTTAAAAGATGGTTTGGACGCCATTTACATTCTGAATATTTTGCTATTTTAGCTATATTATCATAGGTCAGCCTCATGGTGCTTTGCTTTTGTCTACTTTCGACCATGGCCTTGACACACTTAATGGTCCTCATTTATGAAACGTGCGTACGACCTACAACAGGCATAGGACGGGCGTACGCCGATTCCTACGCAAAGCTCGGGATTTATCAATTTGAACGTGAGCGCAGGCTGCGATAAAATCTCACGTCTGGTCTGAACTCGTGTACGCAAGTTTTGGAGTCAGTGTGGACTTGCGGTGCAGCATGTAAAAAGTTTAACAGGAGAAGAAGAAGTCATCAGTTGATCACTTATCAGCAATGGCAGATCTGGCTCTTTTAAAAGACCTCTATTCGCCGGTACAACAGTGCACACGTACGAGCACGGGCCACGGTGGAGCGCCCCATCGGATTGATTAAGGGCAGATTGATGGGTCAGTCTTGCATCAGCGGGGGGGACCCTACTATACACGCAAGACAAAGTCTGCAACATTGTTTTAGCCTGTGGGGTTCTGGAGCCAGACGACCCGATGCCCAGAGAGCAGTGTCCAGCACAGCCCCAAGTGGGGCTATACGAATGAGACAAGAGATTATTCCTCGCTTTTAAAAGGTATAGTGTTATGTTTGGCAATGATAGCCTACTCAATACAGGAAACATGACGATGCACAACATTTTTATTTATTCTTCAGGTTTTCGTTCTCTTTGAAAGTGTCGTTAATGGCCACAAGTGAACGATTTATTTCTGCCATTGACCGAGTTATTTTGGCTTGTTTTTCCAGCCCCTCTGCTGTCAGGAGTCAGGGTCGAGGTGGTGGTCCTGCACGGGGTCGGAGGACACGCGCGCTCCCTCACAGCTGTTGCCTGGTTCTGACTCATGAAAAAAACATGAGTAAAATAAAAGGCACTGCATAAACTCCGCTACTGTGTGTTTATTTAAATATACGTAAACCATGTAGGCCTAAGATATTGCAATATAAGCCTGTATATTACTATGGCAAGGATGTATAAATTAAATAAACTTCAACTGGAGTCCGATATAACACTGTTGACCGCATCAGTAATCTCTTTCCATTCCGCATTATTTCTACAGCCTTTAATACCAGCTTTCAGGCTGCCAAATCTACAAACGTAAGTGCAAATGAACCTGAGATATCAGGGTTTCAATCTCCACCTCTGAAAAGTGCCGCTTCTTAGCCGGATTACATCTCGCCATGTCGTAAATTGTAGGGGCGAGGCCTCAAAACCGAGAATATATTGGGGCGTGATATTTAAATTACGATTGTTTCCAGCCGCTGCATTTATCAATGTATGACCATTCTTACGCTCTGATTGGTGTGATACGAACGTTTCATAAATCACACGTGAAGCCTGTCGTAAGAGGATTTCTGCGCTCATATCTGCGCTGGTTTCTACGATAGGTTGATAAATGAGGGCCAATGTCTCTGTAATGGCTGATGGCCTGGGAAACCTTGACCCACACACTTGTTAACAATTTACAAATGGCAGACAAATGTGGGTGCGTGTCAGTTAATTGTGGAGTGCGGGAGTCAGGTAGAATCAGATAAATAGGACAAGCATTTGGCACCTTTAAACCCATTACATGTTGCCTACAGAGTGATATCAACTTTGCCACGAGGTAGATTGGTAATGCTTCGAGCAAGTTTTTTTGTGTACCGTGATCCTGATCACTCTTTACTACACTAAAGCCCTTGGGGGGGGGATGTGGAGAGACATGTGCTACCTCAATGACACATGGTGTTGGTAGCTAGATTGCATAAACACCCAGCGGGTTTACGCAATTCCCCTCATATCCTACCCTAATCAGTGCAGGTGAGCCAGCCAACAAATAGGAATCTATTGCAGCAGCAAGGACATGAACCCTCACCAGCTTCCCACTACCAAGAGCACTGCCAATTCAGTTCACTGGAATGCATAACAAAGCAGGAGGTACAAGCTCACATTTTAGGGTGGTTGTTAAGCATATGCTTGTATTTTTCCTGTCCATCTTTATATATGTATGGTGTTTAACATTGAATAGGGAAGTTAAGAGAGGTGGCATGTTCACTGGGTCAAGGGGCTGACTCAAGGGCAGAAGAAACGCAGTGGAGTAAATTCTGTTGATAGAGCATTAGACAGACTACGGAAATGTGGGAAAAAAGCTCTTTTAATACAAACTTGATACAGTTTATCTAAGGTGAGCACATCAGGCATTTTGAAATGTTTCCTCGGTTTGCTTTTATAGTGTGGATTCATTAAAGTTATGAATCTCTCACTTGTGCCCCCATCCTTCCCTTTTCTCTATTTTTCCCTTTTACCTTTCCGAAAACTGTTACTTTACAATCTCTTTTCGTCACGTATTCTCCCCAAAGGCATGTCCCTTGGGTGAACTTTGGTACTGATTACAGACACAAAGCACATTTGGAAATACAGTACATTCAGACACAGACACACAGAGGCATACACATTTTATTTACTTTTGTATGCCAGGGGCTGTTTGCATTATGTGTGTGAATATTAGCCACCTGCACAATCATGCAAAGGCACCTTTTAGTTTGGATATATAGTACAGATCGTAAGGCAAGACTTACCTGTATAGTGAACATTTTGGCTTAAATGAAAAGCATTATGTCTGCTGTAATACTCATCAAACACCGACTACGTTTATATGCACATAATATTCTCGTTTTTGCCCTTATTCTGAAAAAGACAATATTCCGACTAAGCTGTATATATTCCACTAATATTCCCGTTTACATGTAGCCATGCAAACTAAGATTTTTTTCAGTTTACCAGCGCTGGTGGACTTGTTGGACCGTGCGAACAACTTTCATTCCTTCAACCAGCTTCTTGAAAAGGTCGGAAAAAAAAACCTGTTGACATCCAAGTCTTTGATAATGTTTAAAAGAGGCCACAAACTGCGGTAAAAACCCCAATTGAGACGCATATTCCGAATGCGCTGTATACATGTCCAAAGAATGCCTACCCGAATAATACAGGAATATCCCATGTCTTAAAGTGCTCATATTATGCTTTTGGGCTTTTTTCCCTTTCCATTATTTGTGTTATATACTGTATCTTTTTTTGTGCACGTTATAGGTTTACAAAGTGAAAAAGCTCAAAGTCAACCCCAAAGGGACTTACCATCTCCAGCAGAAAACTCCGTTCACAAACTGCTCCAAACAGCTCTATTGTAGTCCAGGCTTTACTTCCGTGACGAACGTGCGTCACTTTGTAACACGTCACAATTCTCACCTAGCTACTAGCATGACACGCCCTCATACTCTGCTTCTGACTGGCTTATAGTCCTTACCTAGCTACTGCACATGTGCGACTCCCAACAAAAATGGAATAGAAGTGAGATGTCTTACTCTGTAGCTAAAACAGAGAGCTCAACACACAGGGTGAAAAGAGGAGCTGCAGCAACGTGCAGTACAACATTTTCTGATATTTTCTGAAAATGAAACCATGTAAACCTATTCTGATATAACCTCTAAATACAATTATGAACCTGAAAATGAGCATTATATGAGCACTTTAATCGAAAAATGCTATATTCGGAAAAAGGCCTTATTCGGAATATCCAACTAGAATATTCTGTTTACATGACCTCTATCAAATTCGGAACATTGTCATATTCGGAATAATAGTGGAATATTGGTGTGCATGTAAACATACTCACTGTGTGCAACAACGTGCTGATAATACAGCAAAATTTGAGTCGAATGAAGCCCCGGTTGGATAGTAGATTTAAAGCCAGTACCTTCTTGCTATGCAGCAAAAGTGCTTACCCCTGAGCCACCATGTGGATTTGATTTTTTTTCACATCTGATTGGAGTAGACCAATGATAACTTGTACACAGTATCCCTTATACGAATTTCAGTACAGTACCCTCAATGCTCACTGAAAAAAAACAGGCTTTATTTATATATATTAATAATATTTTATTCCAACCTGTACCACAAAGCTGAGTATATCATTTTTTTTAGCCTGATGGTTTGCATTTTACTCGGTAATTGTGTTCACCTGACTGATTTACACAGAGGAGATGCTAAATGCCTGCTACTAAATGGTCCGTATGGCTCAGAGCCAGTTTCTTTTAATGATACACACACCTATGTGCTGGTCCTTTTTCTTATCTATACAGCTCCCAGTTGTCTGTTCTTTAGCACTTAATGTGTCATTAATATTCCTCCTTACACTAGAAAATGGCTGATGTCAGAAAACTGTCATTGTAGAGATGCTTCATCCTACTCTGCAGCAAATAATTACACATTTCTGGTGACAAATGGCATTCCACCTCTCTCCCCACCTCTCTTCTTCTAATGGCCCTTCTACTTTCTGCCATTTTGTCCATTCTCCAGTCTTAAAAAATATTTAAATCACTCAAATGCAATTAGGAACTTGCTCTTAATATGTTTGATACAGAATGTGAATAATTGATGTAGTTTAAAAGGGAAGGGTTTGCCGGCTGTGGCACAGCAGACACATCTTACCACAATGAACACATCTTTCACCCCTGCCTCCTCAAAAGCTTCCTCACACTTTGTTTTCCTTCTTTCTCTCTTTCTTCTGGTCTTTAAACTGATCTGTTCACCCTTACGCTCTCATTTTCTTGCCTCTGCTCTTCCCCATTCTTCTGCTGCCTCTCCACTCCTTATCACCTTTCTTCCATCCTCTTATCCCCTGTTTGGTTCTCTTCATTAACAGTAAATTACGTTGTTTTTTGATGTGACATTTCCTCTTCTCCCTATACCATCTTCTGCTCTGACACATGGAATCTCGACTTTGACATACGATATGTGAAAGGTCTGACATATGAAACCTTGCGCCCCTCCCTACCTTATCTTACATGCCTTCTCCCTTCACGTCTCCCTTCTTTTACCCAACTCTGCAACTTTCAATTACACATCTACCACTGACGTGTATGTAATGTAATCTCTCTTCTCATCACATCTTTTCATGAGCTTTCCCCATTCTTCCCTCTCTGCTTTCTCCACTCCTCTCCTATCAACTCGACTGTCTTCCCAAATCTCTATTTTCTCTCTCCTCATATGACCAGTCTAATCTGCTCGTATGGCGCAGGTGTTGAAAATCCTTGTTTGCTCTTAATATTGTAATCCCATCAATCCCCTCTTTCTTTCAAACCTGTGAAGCTACCTCATTCTTGTGTCCCCTCTTGCTCCCTTTCCTCATTTAAATCTCTTCTGTTTTCCTTTTCCCAGCCATTAAATCACTAGAGCTTTACCAATTATTGAACACCAGACTGGATTACAATGGCATTAGACAGGTTTGAGATTATGTCTGCAGGTTACATAGTAGGTAAACATGAAGAGCCTATTGTGGCTTAGGTTGCAAAAAAACTGCAACACCATGCAATGTAAAGCAATGCTACTATCAGTGAGTGTGTCTAGGAAGGAAATGACTATTACTTCCAACAGTACTTTTACAGTGAGGTACAGTTTTAGTAATATTATTTAAATTAAGGATCTTAATTTCTTCCGCCACCACAGTTGGTAGGTAATGACTAATGAGTAATAAATAGTTTTTCTCCGAAATACAAATATGGAACCTTTAAACTTTGGTCTTACTTGCGACTTAATTCTACAAATTATGTAAATGTAAAAGTATCTGTACATCACATTATTAATAAATACTAATACACTTTAATATCCAAATAACGTGGTTGTATTAGGTCACAATCCTAGAAACATCTCATGCCAACTCCTAATCACACCATCGGTTCTGACATCCATGCATCCTCTCTTCCCTCTGCACTCTCAGTCACCTTTCCTTTCAGTCGTCTCCGCTGTCCTTATTTTTGCTTTGGGGGTGTCACCTTACAATGCCTGGATTCTTTTCTGGAGCATTAGTGACATCATCTATTCTAAAATAGGACACCTCTTCCCTGAATTTCTCCGCCCTTTTCCTGTTCGTCTGTTCTCCCCCTCCTCCTTGTCTGTACTCTTCTCTTCTGCTCCTCCTCTAACTCCATCTGGCTTTTCTGTCCTCTGCACTCCTCCTCATCATCTTCTCCTTTCTTATCTGCTCTATTCCTCTGGTTACCTCCTCCCTTCAGAGGATTTTTTTTTCACACACTTGTTCTTTCTGGTCATCTTCCTTCTTGCCTGATGTTTCCCAGTTGTCTCTTCTCTACCTCTTACTTTCTCCTGGTTCTGCAGCACTTCTTATCTCGCCTCCCTGACTTCTTGTCACCTTTTCTTTCCTAGTCTCTGCTCTCATCCCTTCGCTTTTCCCCTTCTCTTGAAATCTCCACTCATATTTGCTTTCCCTCTCTGCTTTCCTTCTACTCATTCCCACCCCTGCTGCTAGATCCCTCTCTGTCTCAAAGTATTAGAGCCATTGTTCCCACATCAATTAACATTGCAAATCTCTTTTCGTGTTCCCTGTAGCCCAGATTCAGCCACATGAATCATTTTACTCCATCGCTGCTCCTATTTGCTTCTTAACCATGTATTTTCATGTAGGAAATGGATGCTGAACTCATATGGGTACATGTGATCATCAGGCTACACATTGGTGTGTCCAATTAGAGTGCGTCATGGCTGCACGCTCAAGCTGCAGTCGCCCAGGACCGCACTGTCAAAATCACAGAATTTTAATCGTTTTGGGATCAGTGAGTAAATACATTTAAATTAAGGACCATGACTCACCAGGCTGGATTTAGGTGACCTCTCTCTCTTCTCTCCTTCCTCTCCTTCATCTCCAACACACTCCTCACCACTTTACCTCAGTTCCCCTCTCTGAAAGTCTCTCTTCCTTCTACTATGCCCCTTTATCTTTATTCTATAATTTTCCCCTTTCTGTCCTTTGTGCCTCTTCTCAATTCTTCGACTACTCTCTTCTAATTATTTCCTCGAGGAGATTTCAGCATGTCATCTCTCTTTTGCATCTCCAAACCTTTCTCTATCTGAACGGTTTTCCAACATGGCTGTTTTTTGACATTTCACAGTATAGCATCACAGTTTGGCATGATCAAAGGGGCTCTATGCATTTAATGAGCGTCTGAGTCAATTATGATATAGAAGGGGTTTCATCAGAACACTGGCAATAATAATATTGCTGCAATATGCAGATCAAATGTCATCCAATCTTCTGTGGAATTTAATAGAACTTTAAATTGACATATCGCTTATGAAGAGGAGAGTGCTATGCTTCAATCACTGTCATACTAGTGACACAAACCCACACACACACACACACACGGAAGTCACATATTCACTGGCACTGTAAATCTAACTACACACATACAGGGTTTATGTGCATGCGTTCATGTGTGCATGCTAGCACTCACACGTGCAAAGACTATATATGCTGAGTGACCCGGGGGTGAACCGAAGCTGATTGCAGTCTGTTAACTACATTTTCTATAGGAGAATGACATAGTGATTAATGAAAGATGGAGAGAGGACACTTTGAAAGAAATGGAGGATGGGAGGCATGAAGAGAAAACCATAGACAAAGAAGAGTTTTACAAGCAGACAGTGTTTCTGCTCCCTTATGGCTGACTCAGGGCATCATTTTTTTTCAAACTGCAGGTCAGGACCCAAAATGGGTTGGACTCTGTTATCCTCACATGACAGAGGTACTAATATTCTTTAATGAGCCTTGGTCCCAGGGTGACAGAATATATGTACTCATTTTGGGCTCCCACGCGACAGGAGTACTAGTATGTTGTAATGAGCCTGGCTCACAGGGTAAGACACTACATTTGCTCAGTTTCGGTCCCCAAATGACATGAGCGCTAATATGTTTTAATGAGCGTGGAGACAACATTCATGCGTTAGAATCTCAATTTAAGAGGAATTGTGGTATCAGCTAATGAGGCTAAAGGTCCCAAGGTGACAGACTGCTCAGTTTGGGTCCTCTCATGTTATGTTTAAACAAGTCTGGCTCCCAGGTTTTATGTTTTTACATTGTTTCACTGCTTTAATCAAGAGTGATTTGTGAATAATGAATGAAAACAGACTCAGAATAAATCCTAAATTACAAGCAGCCAAAACTGAGGAAATACAAAATTCATGGCCTTTGTGCTTCACCAGTATTCCTCTGAAAATAAAGTTAATGTCAGAGTGAAGTGTTACAGAAAAAGAAACATAAGATATTGTGTTAAGTTGAGTTTTCTTTTTTGCTTTTAGAAGAATAAGTAATGTGGAGGCGAGAGTGATGTAAGGTAAATGGGGAGCTGCTCTGCTTTTCTTACAGAAGTGATAGGGTCATTTCAACAGTAAGGGTGCAGAGAGCGCACACTTTAATTTTGTTAAGGAGAACTGTCTCAAAGTATCTAATTTGACATATAGTATCCTCACTGTGCAGAACCATTTTTTTCTCAAGAGAAATGGGATGATATTGTTCGGCCATTGCTGTGTTTATACACAGTCACTATCTATGCAATACCCATGAATGTGTCTGCACTGTGATTGAAATGTGGCATGGTCATGCACAGATTTAATGCTTTCTATATCAACAATATCTAGATATTTCTCATTAACAGAGAACTATAACTTCTTCAGCTTTTGCTAATCAATTGGTGCTACAGCCAAATTATCTAACATATTATAACACATGAGACAGCCACTTAATATAATTTAAAAAAGCAGTATTTATATTCACATAACCTGTTATTTTATGGCACATTTTCAGTCAGTTATTTTTGCCTAAAAATCAATACTTAAATGTTATTAGGTGGATTTTGAATGGAAAGCAGTTTGCTGAAATTAGACCAACATTCTCATCCTTGTTAATGAGTCAAACAACACTAAAATAAAAAGTGGTTTCATCAACTGAAGGTAGTCTAAAATGTCATTCTCAATTTGACTAAATCTCACTGACACTTATTTTATAAGTGCATCAATTCTGCAAAACCTGATGCTAGAGAGAGTGATGACTTAGTTTAACATGCGTTATAACATGAGATATGCCATTATTTACGTGCACCCATGAAAAAGAGTGTGATTACATATAAGTCACGGTAAGATGACCAAATACAGCCTGAAGGCAAATGGTAGGTCTGCCAATAACCACAACATATACACACTGCACTACTTCAGCCAATAAAACATTTTATAGTGAGTGGTTGTTTGGACTCATTAGCCCATGTATTAGCATTTACATTATCTGTATTCACCTATACATGCATGCAAAATAATTTACAATAATTCCCATGATTTGAATTCACTTTGACTAGGGACACACACACACTTGCCACAGTGACACACACACACACACACACACACACACACACACACACACACACACACACACACACACCACAACACACTGGCTAAATGATAGCAATGCAAACATCAGATGCTGTGGAGACTTTCTTCAGATCACCGACTCCAATTACAGCGCAAAACGAACCTAGGTGTTAATAACAGATGTGTACCCACTCGATCGCTCTCTGGGACATGTTTTCATGCTAATCGAATGTGTTTGTAGCTTGAAACAAGCTAGCGCGGACCACCGATTAGCTTACAACAGTAGCATTCGGGGCACAGGGAAAGTAAAAACTAATTGTTTATTATACCACTAAAAAGGTTCAAAATATCACTGTTATGGTCGGGGTCGGCTGGCTGTGAGTTTTCTGTTTTTGTTTACCTTTTTTCCTATTTTCATTTGCCCGGCTAGTTTTCTCTCCTGTGTTTTTCTTCTCTCTCGCTCTCCCTCTCTCTTTCTCTGCCGATCCTGCTCTTCCCCCCCCACTGCTGCTGCCAGCTGACTGAGCGCACCGGATCATTATTCCGTCATCACCGCCTCCCACCGCGCACACCTGCCTCCCATCTTCAATCAAGACCAGTATTTCTACCCCGGCTCTACAGATCATCTTCGCTTGATTGTTGCTCCAGACACCCTGGTGAACGCTAGCCAAATCCTTTGCTCTGAAAACTTGTTGTTCCTTTGTCTTACCCTTCCCTAACGATTCACTTACCTGTTTTGTATCTTATCATTCCCAGTTACCACCTCCAACCCCAACTGTCGTCTCCAGTCAGCTGGCTTCGCTCCATGGACCCCCTCCCTCGGCACTCTGCTCCAACTGCTATTGTTTTCCCTGCTCTCCAATTCCAGTGTCTCTCCCTCGGCTCCTCGGTTACGGCTTCCCCACGCTTCCCTCGGTATCCTGCCTCCCCTCACTCCCCGCACTCTCCAGCCCCCGTATCACTCCTGTGGCTCCCCTGAGTTTCCTCGTCCTTCAGTATTCTCCGCTCCTGGCATCTGCCTTTCCACTCCCCTTATTTCCCTATTCTAATAAACCAATTTTTTTGTGAGCTCTGCTCCTGAGTCTATCTGTCCTCTATTGTAACAATCACCACACTTCAACGGTAGCATAATGAGGGTCCCTAAATGTTAACCAAAGCATTGAGAACATTGTAAGTGTACAGTCAGTTTATTAAAGAGATAGTTTAGAAAGACAGTAGCTCCCAAGACTGCGGCCGCCTGTATACGAGAACGCGACTGTCTATAATCTATCAAGTGTCGCAGGTCTGTGAATCCGCTGCTGTAACACTTGAGATAACCTGTGACTGAGTCACTGTACCGTTTACGTGTACAGTGACGGTACAGTGGCTGTGGCGTCGTTGTAACCTCCACTCATAAACGTTTTTATAACTTTAAAGCATTTCATCTTCAAAATATACAGCCATGCGACACACCAATTGAAAGCTTAGTCTCTCATGATTTAACTAAGCCCACACACAAAGCATACGATTTATAGCAGTTATACAACTGCTAGAAAGTCATGGAAAATAAAGCAATACAGTCTAAACAGCGCATCTGGTGTGTACTGCATCCATAACTTTTTCCTTGTCCCTTTAGCCACTGTGGGGATTTTTTGCCCAAAACTTTTTTTTCTTAAATTCCCAAGAGTACAAGGAAATGGAATATCCAAGCCATTATATCCAAAACGAGCTGTTTGCCTCACAATCTTGACGTTTCTGGCCGAATCACAACGGAAAATCGCTAAACTGTTTTTAATTTCCGCACTTCTATCGCGTCTCGCTCTTCTCTTGAGACTCCTAGCAACTTGATGTGGGCGTCACTGTATTCTCTGACTTCTGTGGTTTCCAGAGATACCTGGTATAAGCCAATCGGTGCATGTTTTCCTGTGTTATTTCAAGTATGTGTATGATTGATGTGGGTGTGTTTGTGTATTTGAGAAGTGTTTTATTTTGTACTTTATTGGCTTTTTTCTTTTCAGTTTTTAAATGGAAATCAGAAAAACGACATATGTAGAAAAAAAATCATATAAAATTCATTTTTCTGGATTTTTTCTGTAGTAAGCTGAGACATGTGGATATGCCATTGTGTTGTCTGTATCTCACTAGATGTGTTTACAGCAGTGTATTTTAATAATTTTACAGATGTATGACTTGGACGGAAATAAAACCCCTCCATTCTACCCTCTGTAACTCTGTGTCAGTAAGGCCTAGAATCACCCTGACACTTGGACCAAAAACTTGAGAGTGTTACCTTTCCAATGATATCAGGCTCACCCCAGAGTGTCAGAGTATATGGGAGCTGTACCACTTTTAATTTGGGTATGACGTCTAGACCAAAAAACCTTGAAAATTCAAGCGTTTCTTATTAAGTGACTGCATTGCTGGCTAGCTAGCGAGTTAACATTATTAGTTGTTATTTAGAGGAATTAGTTGCTAATAGAGATGGGCGGATGATTTGTCTGATGATTTGTCTGATGATTTGTCATGTACACAGGGGGGTAGTGGGGTTGGGGGGTAAAACCGAAACACACAGCTTGTATCAAATGCTACGTTATCTCAGGGCATGTTTTACAGCTAATCTCGGCACGTTAGTGGGATAAGAAGAGAGACTAATTGAGAAATATAGTTATAAAGAAGATCAGAAAGACATGAGGAAGTTTATTTCCTCCTCCTGATGATGACAACAATTACAACAAGTACAGATGCGTCAATATCACTGGAAAAGTGATTTTTTTTTTTTTTTTTTTTCCCCCATACTTTAATTTAAAAAGTAAATCTTTAATATATTCTACATTCATTACATAAAAATTTAAATATTTCAAGCCTTTTATTGTTTTAATCTTGATAAGGGCTTAATTGATGTAAATCAAAACTCCAGTACAAATGTATTAGAATTTTAGAACAAAATAGTTTTTTTTTTTTTAATTGAAATGCATGAATTAATAAATTGTTCTTGTTTTAAAACACATTTTTATTGTTTTATTATATTACATTATTATTACTTGTGTATTATTTAAAAATACACGATAAACCTCGTTGTGCAGTTAAAGCTTCAATTGTTCTTTTTTCCATTTCATGGATTCTGATGTAGCAAATTTTATCAGCTAAGCACAAACTAAACAGAACTGAACTCTTAAGATTAGTAATGATGTTTACACCAAATTCCAATTTTACCTATGTAGGCTAACTTAAAAATAGTCAGATAATGGTTGCCTCTTTTTAGTTGCCAGGGGTGAAAATGAGTCATCCTTAACATTTTTGGTGTTTTGGATTCACTACAGCTGGAGAACAATTAAATACAAAATAGGTTGTAGGCTCTACTGGGTGATTTTTTTTATTTTTTTTTTTTTTTACTGAGTAACTATCATCATTTTCCCAGATAGTGTATATAACTTTAGGCATTCTATTATCTCAAACAGCCTGAAAAATAGCTGACGTAATTGGGAAAAAAATCTCCACAGGGGGAGCATGCCCCCGGACCTCCCTAGGTTTGGGCTAAGCCCCGAATGTTTATATTGTCTGGCTCCACCCCTGCCGCCAACCTACTAACATTATTCAAACAGCGAAGGAGGCTGACAGCGGAGCTACGTTCAATCGCCATTACAACCACACTACAATCTAACTTACCTGTGGCCAAGCTAGTGTTCATACAACTATTTTGTTTTGAAAGGGAAACAATGTTAAAGTTGTTTGTATGTGTATTCATTTGATTTGAGTTTATTTTACTACTTTGCAGTTTGCAGGAAAAAAAATAGTTTAGATTCTGTAACTGTTTGATGGATTCTCCTTCATATAACCTTATTGTATAATGTTGATGAGCCAAGCAAACCCTTTAGTAATCAAAGCTTTTAGTAAACATGATGACATTAAAATGTTTTTGTGATATTCTATGTACTCCTGACAGTAGAATAAGCCATTATAAACCTATATAAAGGCCCATTATTGTTATTTATTTAAATGTATTTTAAGAAGTTTGATTACATTATATTTTCGATTTGAATGCACAATTGTTTTTTAAATAACAAATAAATAAGAATGCAATACATACATCTATGTTATTTTGTCTTAGTTAGGAAAGTAATGTTTAGTTAGGAAAGTCTGGTGCCTTTAGTCTCTTCCACATGGTGGAAGGAAGGTATAAGGTGGAAGGTATACAGTTTATTATTAATTCAACAACAGTATCGGATCGGTATCGGGTATCGACAGATACACAAAGCTCTGGCATCAGTATTGGGACTGAAAAAGTCGGATCGGTGCATCCCTACTCACATATATACACAGATACAGATAGAGAGGTACACACGCATGCACATTACGCTGTTGACATTTCGGACAAGAGACAACTTCTTTTTTTCCCTTTCTTTTCTCTCCCTCAGATACACATACACGGAACACAACAAGTAGCTTTTCCATTACCAAATCCCTACAATGCCAACACCTTTAACTTGCTCTTTCTCACTATGGCTTAGTAGACTTCTCTTTCTTCCTTACCTCCAAAGCATTTTTCCTAGAATTGATGACCCAGATTTCAGTGCCTGGCCGATGAGGTGGTTGGTAACTATGGTGTTTCAGAAATGTAATGAAATTATAGTTTAAATGTAAGGGGTGTATTCATTTGTTGGTTGTACTGACATATCAATTATCAATCGTGCCGATTTAAGTCTGTTGAAGGCCGTGCACTCTTCTTATTCTGGCTGAATAAACCACTACTTAGGTTAAAGTTGGACACGGTTGGACCTGCCAAACTACATGTACTAGAAATCAATGATAAAGGGGGAAGCTGTCACGCACAGGTGCAATAAAACTCACAGGATAGTGAGGGAGATATCAGTCAAGCATAGGCTGTACACTCCAACACAGTTCAAAAACAAATGATTTTGTGTGGGACTCTAACATACGGCTAGCAGTCGCTTTTTGTTGGTTTGAACGAGCAAGCTAGCATACTTGGATGAAGGCAGATGATCATCTGAAATTTTGGTTTGTGTTACCTCTACAATACAGTGGGGGCATCAACAGTCAGAGGTGAGACATTTAATTTCTCTGTCAGTTCTGTGGAGAGCAGATTCAGTGAGATAATTTGTATAATACTGTTGTACCATCAAAAATAATCACTCTGAGGACAATATGCTGCACAAATACAGTGGTGCTCAATCTACAGTAAGTGTAAAGCGATCCATAACTGTTTTCATTGTTGTTTACTGAAATTACAACTTACTCACAATTTATAATGTTGTAGACATTGTTTTTGAATTGATACAAATGTCAAATCATCTGAATATATTCTTTTTTTCAAGTATTCACTAATTTAATATGGCTGTCCACACACATTGTATTTTTGCAACTTCTAACGGTTTAAAACAGATTTATTCTAAAAAAAACTAAATTATTCTAGACCATCTATGCTCCAACATGCAGCATATTTTAAAAAGTGTTTACAGAGGCAGTACAACCCACACTAGAGAGATTTTTACATATCCAGTAATTTTCATCCAAATCAAGGCCACACTAGCCTAGCACCACATGAGAAGTTAATGCAAAAGGGCATCGAGCCTGTGTTCAAATATAGCAGTGGTGCTGTGCCTTTTCTGGCTGGCACAGGATGAACTACACACTGACCAAAGGGAAGTACCACTCTATTCTTCAGAGGCATGCCATCCCTGGCAGTTCTGACATGAATTACTTTCCCTTCACGCTCACCAGACGTCGGCCTCACCCAACATCTTTTGGAATATTTGAAAAAGGCAAAAGGTGAAACCTACTGTAACATCAAAAGACTCTCACTGAGACGTGCTGAGAAAGACTGCTTGAATAATGTGGACTCTCATATTTTTCAAAAACGTATAGAATTCATGCCAGTTAGAAGCTGTGATCGAGGCATACAGTGGACTCAAGAATTGAGATTATTTGACTTCTGTTTAACACTGAAAAAGGTACTTAGCTACTACTATCTATGTAACCTTATGATTAATGTCTGCATATAAAAAAAAAACCTTTCTGAGAAATGATTAAATTAATTAAATTATTTAAGCAGTGGATTATGACTTTCGAATCTCGATATTTACAAAAACTAAAACATGCAGGAAGTAAAAAAGCACTGCTGTGAATAAATTGGGACACTGTAGTAGGGCTGAAATGATTCCTCGAATAACTCGAATAATTCGATTACTAAAAATCCTCGATGTACACCGATTTGCCTCGAAACTTTGTTTAATTAATGTTACCAACGTTGTATTGCTCACGGTGTTTCCGCATGGAGGATTATTACTGTCGCACACCGGGCTGATGCTGCTTGTGACGCTTGCGACACATGCCATGAAGACTGATTACAAAATGAAGAAAGAGCATAAGGGGCTAAGAGAAGAGACAGGCTGGAGAAAATGACAGAAAGTGTCAAAAGATTGGAATCAGTTCAAACGTAATTAAAACGAAAACTCTGTACAGTGTGTTTACTGCAAAATTGAACTAGCTTACGCACACACACACACACACACACACACACACACACACACACATATATACATACATATATGTATACATATATACACACATACTGTACATATATATATATATATATATATATATATATATATATATATATATATATATATATATATATACATACATATACATATATACATATATACATATATACACATACCGGTATACATATATATACATATATATATATATAATATATACATATATACACATATATATACATATACAACAAAAGTATTTCTTACTCGTGGAATAATCGGTAGAATACTCGATTACTAAAATAATCGATAGCTGCAGCCCTACACTGTAGGCAATATATAAACATAGAAGGGTTTGAAATTTTGCAAAGCAATGTGCAGTGTGAATAAATACTTAACCCTCTGAGTGTGAAGGACACGCCGGAGCATCCAGTGATGCATGGACAACAGACAACGCTCCTATTCAAAAAGCGATGTTACAAAATTTGATTAACTATTTTAATTATATTACACTACTTTGTGAACCTAAGAGTTTGGTTAACTCATTTCAAGCAACAAAATAATTTGTCCACATGAGTAAATGTTTGTTTTCATCTTCACAAGATTTTTAATTAACTAATAATTAACTTTTTGGCTTATCTGTTTACACATTGCTCTTGGACAAATTCCGGGCTCACTATACAGAAAGCTGAGTTTGTTCTAAACATGTTGATATAAAACACATGGGGATTGATTATATGGAAATACCTTTAAAAGGAGAATTCTAGAAGAGGGTTAACATACAAAAACAAGATACTTCAGGAGCCAGTCAAGAATTTGATGAAAATAATGTAATTTCAAAGGAAAGCGGTCAAGAAAAAATGTGAACTTTGACACTGCCATGAATTGAGTGTCTCTGTATTCAAAGCCCGGCTTCCTCTGCTTTCTGCATGCATCTTTCTGCGTCTTTTTATTTGTGCAGAGCAGGATTGAACAGAATCTAAACTCAATGGTGAAGCAACATTCAAGTCCATTCTCAGCCGTCCTCATAATGATACACCGCTTAACACCTTACTGTCATGTTTTTAATGAGACACAGAGACACCAGTTTGGAGACTCTCAACATGGAAAATACCTGATGTGTGTTTTAACCTGCGGAGAAACATTATACGTCTGCTACAAAGACTCACATTAAAAACATCCAGACAGTTTGATATGATTCCTACGCAGATATCTTGTTTTGTTTGCTTTCCACCGAGGCTTCTATATGACCAATATATTCACAAACTCACTGGAAAGAGACAAGAGAATAACAATGGAGCATTGGGACTGATTCACTGAGCATCTCCCATGTGACACACTTGTCAGCAGTGCATGGTACCATGTTCCATGTAAATAACTCATGCGTACGCACATGACCACACATAAACAAGCCTATTCCACATGACTTGTAAATGTTACTTCGCATTCACTCTCATAATTTTACATATTTGGGGTGCATGTTTAAACACGTCGCTCTACAGTGTTGACAAGTTGTACATTTTCATATTTTAGTCATGCCGCAGTCCCCTGTAGAATAACACAGTTTAAAGTTGTTGGTTCCAGTTCCATAAATGTGAGAAAATGTTGTATATCACTGTCAGTTAAATATCTTTTTATTTTTTTCGCTTTGGACTTTTGGTCAGACCAAACAAGCAATTGAAAGATGTTACTTTTGCTTATGATTGCCCTTTTTCAATTGTTTCTGATGTTATAGTGTAAATAATCAACATAGTCTAAATAATCAATATAGCAGAAGAAAAACAATCAAGGGGAAACAGTATAATCAAAATTATCATTACTTGCAGCCTTGAGATAGACAGAGCTGAAGATATGTGGTACATTGCAAACTGAATCACGTTTATTATTAACAAGGCGTGTGCATGTGTTTCCATGTGAATCATCTGTATGAACTGTGATTTCTTTATGAGACCCAATCTATAATTCACATGATGTCCAAGGATATGATTCCTGATGTACAATTCTTTTAAGCTACTGGATGACCCCAGACTTTGATCCAATATTGATAGAACTTTATGATTATTTTCAATTGGAAAGGTTCCAGATGCATTATTCAGGGCTGTGGGATCAGCTCGCTGTCACTTGAAACAACTTAGAATGTAAATAGGAACTTGATTAGGTGGTACATACTGCACTGTGTTGTCTTGCATGTATGTAATATACACTGATTATTTACATTATTCACTCATGTTTGCTTTGTGTTCTGACTTGCAATGTGTCAAGTAAAATTTTTCCTGCATGCTTTTCCTGCTACGGTATTTTATCTTATAAACTGCGATTGACTTGAGTCATGTCACTGTTGTCAATGGTAACTATCAACTTTATTAAAAATAGATGGTGATACTGTCAACATCATGTAATTAAAATGAATACAGATTAATAATAATGTTGATGACATAGTATTCTATGATCTACATTTCTGTTTGTGTGAATTTACATACCGTATGTGCCAAAGATTGTCTGTATATTGTGGAAAGTTAAAAATAACTATTACATGTTTGTGTGCATTGCAAAAAAAAAAGCCAGCATGAGGCTGCTCTCCCGCAGTCCTGAATTGGACCTGTAACAACATTGTTTAACACATTACCAAGAGAAAATCGCCTATTTTGTATCAAATTTGTGTCCATAGTATACCAGAATCTGCTACTATATTCAGCTAAAAGATGCAGCTTTCACAGGTAAATGGTAACAAGGTCTGTGTTGCATTTATTTCACTTGAATTCAGAACAAATCCAATCATCTTCAATTTAAACACAGGCCATAATACCGCACTCAGGGACTGATTCAGCTTACAGTTTTCGCAAAACATTATGTGTAAATTCTGGCAGATGCACATTCACACAGGCCCACAAATGTACACATTTACACAAACACAACCCGCTGGACACAATCAGTCCTCGTCAGCCTTCATTCAGCGCCCCACAAAATAAATAGCGAGTCCTATCTCCTCTCTGACACACACACACACAGGTTTGTGGCACTATCTTTGTGAGGACCCGTCATTGACATAATGCTTTCCCTAGCCCCTTAACCTAACCTTCACAACTAAATGCCTAACCTTAACCCTTACCCTCACCCTAACCTAATTCTATCCCTAATCCTAAAAGCAAGTCTTAACCCTCAAACAGCCCTTTAAAGGGATATTTCACCACTGGAAAGCTGAATATATCTTTAAATTGGGTCACTTATTTAGTATAAATGTGAAAAAAAAAATTGAAATTGGTGCCTTCTAGACCGAGAAAAGACAGAAAATGTGTTTTTGGCTCATGTGGATGAAAGACACCAAATCCCAGAATGCACTTGCTTCGCTGCTCTGAGTCCACTCCCAAGCCACGCCTACCGTTTACAGACAGACAGACAGACAGATAGTGAGACGGTCAACTCAATTCAACTGTGTTTTATTGACATTTCAACCATATAGATACACGAAACAACGTTTCACCGTGGCTCTAGTTACACAATTCAAATATATAAAAACGACATACGAAACAAATTATATGCTCCGTAAAGTTCAGCTAACACATACTAGCATTAGCGCTTGGTAGGCTGTAAAACAGATTGGAGACGGGACAGCAGGTCTCATATTTCAGACACTGCAAAGTTATACATTGTTTGTCGGGCTATTTCGTTATTAAATTCACTTCTGAGACTTTTTTAAGCGAGAACTCAACTACATAAAGCTCAAATATGGGCCGTTTTACGAAAATGTATGGCTAATTGCAAATTTGGTAAGACGTGTCGGACTTTAGGAGCTCCACATAGTCTGACGAGAAAGCGGCAACCTCCATACCCAGCGAAAGTCACCGTTTCTCGGTGACCGGGGGTCGGGCCTCTGCGGAGCTCCGGAGCTGCAAGCTAGGCTACACTTTCGGCATAACTCGTAAATCGTATATTTACAGTTTGAATTTAGTCACGCCTCTTACATAACATATACCCCAATGTCTTATAAAGCTCACAATGGTGTTCGATTTCAATGTAAAGACTTTTTGTGAACATTAGGGGTTTCGTTAGCTACAACTGTCCCTCCAATCCTATGTGTACAGATAGCAGCCAGTTAGCTAGCTTCATTTTCGGCATAACTTTCGTATATTTACAGTTTGAATTTCGTCACGCCACTTACATGTCATATACCCCAAGGTCTTATAAAGCTAACAATGGTGTTCAATTTCAATTTAATGACTTTTTGTGAACAGTTGGGGTTTCGTTAGCTGCGACTGTCCCTCCAATGGACACACATGATATGCTGCGTAAAGTTCAGCTAACACATAGCTAGGTACTAGCATTAGTGCTTGGTAGACTGTATCACCGAGTATACAAATTTGCGTGTAATGTAGAATGTAACTATTAGTGTCTGCCATGTTGCAGTTAGCATATAGTTGGATACAAGCACCCCCATTTCTGCACCAGGCAGTCCGTGTTAACACAGCTCACCTCCACTAGCTAGTCTTACCCGGTGACAGAGCTAGTAGAGTAGCTAGACCGGTAGCTGGATAGTCCGATACAGCAATTGTTTCCACAACAACAAAAACACAACAGTCTCTGAACTCGCGTTGGGAGTTTCACTGAAGTTGGATGTAGTCCAGTTTGTTGTCTAATGAGCGGACACTTGCAAGCAGGATTGATGGAACAGGTGGCCGACTAGCGTTTAACGTCCCCCGCTGATGATGTCCCTTCACCGGCCAGAGGCGTCGATCAGCACCGCTGGTCTCCATAGCAGGCGGGCGAAGCTGTGTCGAGTATTCCATCTGTAATAAAGTGTCCTGCATATTCTCCGATCTGTACCAATGTATCCCGGTAGTAGTTTGAATGCATATAATTGTTGTTCTAAAATTTCCCTCGGGATGAATACATCTATCTATCTATCTATCTAAAGTTTTGATGCTGAGAAGCCACTAAGCTACGCGAGGATTCAAAATGGCTGACAGTCGTTTTGGTTCGTGAAATTTCGGAGAATGCCGGAGTCCAACCCCCTATGGGCTTTGCGGAAGTAGCTCTTAGTACTGGCTGTAGTCCTTTGCCTCTGGGCAAAAATCTTCCGATGACGCAAAAATCGTCATTTTACGTCATCGAAGATTTTTTTGCAGACCCACAATACAGAGAACTCCCCTCTCAGGGGAACATGAGGGAGGGAAGCACAGTCATTCAAAAATACTACCGTGTTTCTACTGAAACAAAGCTTAATGCTTGTGGGGTCCAGCATTTTGGCCCCACAAAGCTGTCGGGAACCCACAAGTATACTGGACTCAACCACCCCCCCCCCCCTCCCCCCCCCCTCCCACACACACACACACACACACACACACACACACACAAAAAAAAATTGTCTATGGATATATTGTACACACACATCCTTGATCGATTATTAAACAACAAACAGCAGACAAAGCGGTAGTGGAATTATTTGGTGAGCAACAGAGAGGGCTGGAGAGAGAGAAACGGAGAAATAGAGAAAGGCAGAAATGGAGAAGAGGAGATGATTATGAGGTTGTACTGGAAAATGGATATTGTGGGAATCATTCAGTAAATGACAGAAATATAGCGTAATATTTACCAAATGTTTGTATGATAGATGTACTGAATTATTCAACAAATGGCTTGGAGATGCAGAGCGAAGGAGCAGGCTGATGGGATAAAGACACAGAAAGGGAGAGAGAGGGAGGACGAGACAGAGCAATTTACCAAATGGTCAATGAGACACACGAAAGATATTGTGGCTGCCTTGTCAAAATCGAGGGGGAGAGGAGAAAAGGGGAGGAAACAAGAGTATGAGAGAGGAGAGGAGGTGTGGGGGGACAAGATGGTAATTAGGCCATCACGACTGCTGTCACTGATTGCAAATAACCATAGCCATAATCACACCACACACTTAAAGTGTATGTGTGTGTGTGTGTCATCATTGTGAGCGTATTTGCAGCTAAGCATTGCCTCTTATACTTTCCTATTTACTACTTATAGAATCTGTGAAGTGAACATTTACCTTGAGATAGAACAAACAATGAAAAACTACTGCTCAGTAAAGTTAGGCCACTGAAACACAGAAGCATGTGTGCATGAAGTTACGTATATAATAGGGCTGTCAATGGATTACAATATTTAAAGCTTTTGCTTGACTTTTTTATATTAATGAACATCTGTTACATTCAAACCATTGCCAAATGAGCTGCTACAAAGCTAATTAAGACTATCAGCTCCACACAACTCTCTGTATTTCTCAGTATGGCTACGTTCAGAAGATTGTGGTGTCGGTGACTTTCTTGTACAATGCGGGTCTCCTCGTAAATCAGACGACGGGTTTGTTGATCCCCTGGATGTTATGATAGAGCACTTTACGGTTGTCCACAACGTTACTGCTGCATTGCTTCCTGATTTCCCAAACTACAGCATGGCCCGAGGCCCAAATCACAGAACGTGTGTGCGTTAATTGCATCATGCACGTTAAAAGGAGTTAACTCATTATTATCGGCTTATTTTTGACAGCCCTAAATCTTACTCATTCATAGAGACCTGTATGTCCATATAAAAAGATGCAAATACCGTCACTTTAATACCGGTTCCTAAACAATACTTTTTTCGATACAATTTAAAAAAACAAAAAATGTATAACATTACGGCACAAATCTTTTGATTTATTTTTCAGCTCCTACTACGTGAGCCATCTCTGTGCGTAACGTAGACTTTTTCCGGCCTGCCTCTATGACGTGTAATGCTAAACAGCCAATCACCAACATTATTAGATCTTGGCAGAAACATGCTGCATGCTAAATGGCTCACTGACGCTGATGAGATTTACTCCTTAGGTATTGAAATTGGGTATTGAATGACAAGGCATTTTTCAAAACTCAATACTTCAGAGGCAATTCTGCCTAAAATGTATTGAATTCAGTACCCAGACCCAATGCCCAAAGAAAATTCCTGTTACTAACTGCGATCGGCACAGTAAGTATTTTGTGAAAACCCAGTCTGACTAATCATTGGAGATGATCATAAAAAGCTTAACATAAATGATGTTATAAATATCAGAATTTAAAGTTAGAGCAGAGTTGTTGTCGCACTTAACTTTTAAAAAGTTAAATCAGGATCCCACAGACTGATCTGACTATCGCACCAGTGTTCAAGGCCTAAAACCTGTATCATCGCCAACCAACCTGTGTCCTGTTGAAGACACATTCTTTAAACTAACACCACAGTTCCACCTAGCCTGGCTTGACATTGTGTTTTAGAGGTTAATTTACAAAGTGAGTCCTGATTTTTGTTGACGCATTGCATTCTGACATTTTCTGCTACACAATTTTGAAAAGGGAACATGGCACTTGTCGCATACACACACGCACGCATACATACACCCACAAAACCTTGCTGTTACTAAGTGGAAGCCAGTTCCATAATTATGTTTCCTCCCTGTCTGTCTGATTACCAAAATAACAATTTCAAGATGGAAGTGGTATGCAAATAATGCAGTGTGTGTATCTTTGAGTATTTCTGTATTTGTATTTCTGTGTGCGAGAGAGAGATAATCAGATGCCAACTGAGCTGTGAAAGTGATTGCTGTGGAGCAGTGTAAGAGATGGAACAATCAAAGAAACAGTACTTATCACACTCACACATCCACAACACACAGTAGGACGCAACTAATACAGCAGTTTGGGATCTAAGATTGTAATTTGGGAAGTAATTATGTTTTGCTACTTTTTCAGTTTTCACATGACTATCCAATGTACTTTTATCTCTTAACAAAATATCAACAACATGATTGCAGAAGTAGGAGAAGTAGCTCATGACTCTTCAGCAGCAGCAGCATATCTATTCATGTGATATGTTTTGAAGGTGTACTTTTCATTCCTGTCAAAAGACAGCTGTGTCTTTGACTATGCGGTTTTCCCACTGTCAATATTTTTCATTTCCCATACACACATTTGCAGCTGAATTGTACCAAATCACATTAAATGAGATTGATTTCTATTAAAAAAGGAAAAAACAAACATGTTAAGCACACAACTCTGCCTTGTAAAGACCAGCCACTTTGATTTTCGTTGCTAAATCAAATAGAGCTGCCATGTTGCAAATTGTGGCACACTATAGTCTTGTTACTTTTATACATTCTAATTCATTCATAATCCTCCTCTCTGTCTCCCATTCACCATTCTGTCTTTCTTCATAACAACCTCTTCCCTGTCTTATAGTTTTTTTTTCCCTCAATCCTCTACTCAGTTTCATCATTTCCTTTGCTTCTACTCTATGCTCTGATTCTGTCTCTTGGAGTGTGACCTCTTGTTTCCTACCTTTAACACGTGGAGAACTGACTTGACCCATGCATAATTGCACATCTGTGCGTGGCGCTGCTATCTGCGTCACTATGTGTCACTGTGTGTGTTTTGGAATGTCTAACATGGGTGTCTTTGAATATAGATGTGTGTGCGCTGAGTTTTATGTTTTTCTCTTGCTCATTATTGTGTGTGTGTGTGTGTGTGTGTGTGTGTGTGTGTGTATTTGAAATCTCCCCAGGGAGCTGCAATGTCATAGGTCCCACCCTTAACACCTCTCTTATGTTCTTTGTTCCTCTCCTCATTAAAGACTGGTTTAGAGGTCCTCAAATTAGAGGAGATAACGAGCACAGGTCAATTAAGAGGGGAGATAACAAGGCAAAGTGTGATAGGGGGACCACACCTAGGGGCTGCTTCACACATTAATGAGACATTGCGAGAGACAGAGGATGAGAGAGAGAGGATGACATTTTAGTTACAGATATAAACCTATTACCATACTGTACAGTTGCTGTGTATGAAAAGATGTTAAAGCCATCTATTCAGTGTTGACCGGTTCCTACCAAATTTCAGTCAGGCAAATGTGTTTCACTAAATGAATGTAAAATATCTAAAGAGTTGATATTTGGTGTCTAGGCTCTAAACTCTTTACTCTCACAAAGACACACGAGCAGCAGCACAGAGGAACGTTGACTCAGAGCACACAGGTGGATGTTGTTGTGAAGGTGGGGGCTTGCAGGATTTACCCTATTATACTTGATTATTATACTAGACTTGGCACGCAATAAACATTTATATTTTTTCTACGAATCTTTGAGTTAACATATTAAACATGAGTTCGACCCTGGCTCCCTCAGCCAAACAGTGTGGGTAACAGGATCAAGGCAGCAACATAATCAAAGCCCTGGAACCACATAGGAGACTTTCTTGTCTCGATCACATAATTAATAGAGCTCGCCACAGTCTGCATGCCGACACACTGGCTGACAACGCGCCAGATATAGGAGAGACCATATCTGCTGCTAACGGACTCGTGAGATATCTGAAACAATCTGGCCTAGTTGCGCAATTATCGAAGACAGTGCTACAGATGGGGGATACACGATTTAGCACAGTTTACCTCACACTCAAGTCAGTGCAGGACATATACCCAAAGCTACAGGAGAAGCTGGAGAGGCATAGCTTTCTCCCCACCCAATTAGGCTAATAAATTAATGATTAAAAAACAACAAATGCTTGATCAAGGGCCTGTCTAGGCCCAAAGACAGTGGCGGGAAGTCATCGGCCCGATCCGGCCTGTGGGTCGGGCTGATATTTCAAGTCATTGAAAATATAAACTCTCATCTTAAAAAAAAAACAAAAAAAAAAAAAAACACCACACACAAACACACACAGGGTAACGCTAGCAGTAGTCGCAGCTTTACTTTTCCAGACATTATGGCTTCTGCCTGAGTCAAACAGAAATGTAAAATTTGGCAACGTTTTGCCTTCCCTGTAAGTAAGTTATCAACTTATCAAACAAAAGTTAAGCATGTGGTCTCCCACAGGACCTCATGGTGCATTCAGTTGCACCTCGTTAAACTAATCTCTGAGGAACCCAAAATGTTAAGTTTTGAATTTTGACCCAGAACTCAGAGACAGACACACTGACAACAGGGAAGCAGTTTAGGTGTTTATTTGAACAAACTTGGAATAATCAGTGAGGAATGGTGCAGGTGGAGTGGCTCCAGGTGGGGGCGCAGCTGGAGGCAGGCAGGCAGGCAGGCAGGCGTGTGGCTGGGCAGACTGAGTATCGACGCAGATTGCGGATAGAGTCCGGTCCTGACTCACCCAGGTGTAGTACTGGGAGATGAGTGACGATGTAAACAGCGAGGAGAGCTGGATGGAGAGGCAGGCAGCGATGAGAGTGGAATGGAGAGGCAGGCAGCGTTGAGAGTGGAATGGAGAGGCAGGCAGCGATGAGAGTAGAATGGAGAGGCGAGCAGGCGTCAGGAAAACTGGTTCCAGCAGACAAGCAGCAGGTCCAGAGACGGAATCTGAACACAGAGATAACAAGTGAGCTAAAGCACTAGAAAACACCAACACAGAACTAAGCTGAGATACTAGGAGAGAAATCACTAGTAAGTTGTGGGAGCCAAGTTACCACACAAATGGTTGCAACAAACTGGCGCTGAAGAGGAGAACAGCCCAGGTAGATAACAGATAGGTGATTAGTGGAGATGTGCTGCAGCTGAGCTAGACCAGAGCAGGAGAGAACGACCACGCCTCTTGACCTAGATTCGTTAGGCCACGCCTCTTGCCACAGGAGGTGGGAAACGCCTCTCCCCACAGCAGGTAATGACAAACACACAGACAACAAACAGGGAAAAAGGGAAAAGGAAAACAGGCAGGACAGGGAAACAGACACCGACCCATGACAAAGGTACCCTTCAGTCATATAGTAGCTCTTATTGTGGCATTGCTGTCCCTGTCCCTGTTTAAATCGAAGATTGAATTAAATCGAAAGTCAAATCAAATCGTGGATTTGGAGAATCGTGACACCCCTAACAAATAGTGCCTTTTTACATAATCAGTTCTACAGGAACAACAAAGAAAGCAGTTATGTCCAGTGAGTAACATCTTGAGGTATGCCACCTTTATTGTCTGATCACATGTAATAACATCTGTCCTCACACTGACATCTGTATCAATCTTCATCTTTTTGCTTTACTATGCTGTCTGGTACCCATTTCATGTTGGCCTCTCACAGCCATGGACTATCACTGTGTGTAAAGTCAGCAACAGTGTCAGAGTCCTAGTGTAAAGTGGCTTTTTCAAAAAAAAACATATCAGTCAAAGACAGAGCAGATATTCTCTTCAGTTGTCAAGACTTAAATCAGATTTACTCTGATCGCCACATCAACTTTTTAAATCTCTGCCAATGTAGCTGAATATCAAGACACTGCATGAACAATCAGCACTGCATTTGTTGAGTGGCTATTAAAGCTGCTTCTCAACTGTGTGCCAAGATTGGGCGAAACTGGCAGGATTATTATGTCTAAATTGGTAGTGAGCTGTCCAATGGACCCATATTGTTATTCTGGCTTAAAATTGAGGGTTGGCATAGCAACAGTCATGTAGGTAGCAGTTCTAGCAACCTCATTTAATACATTTAGTATAGTAATTGTACTCTTATCCATACTGAAACAGTGGGTGGTGTTTTTAATTGTGTTCTGTGCAGTTTGGTTCAGTAAACCTACAGTGGGGACACACTGTGTTTGTAGTGGCACATGTAGAAATTTAGTGAGGATGTCTGCTTTATGATTATCTCTAAGTGATGCCCATAACTACACAATGTTGATGGTGTACAGTCAACAGCAGAATAGATATGTATATGTTCAGGGAAAACTGTAATGATTATTTGAAGTGTAAGGTATCAACCAATTAATCAGGGTTATGAAAGATGAACTAGACTGGTGTTATATGAGGCAGCAGGTTCTAGGTTGGTTGGGAAGAAAAGACCTCATTCCCAAACATTTTCTCATATTCCACTCTTAGTGTTCATAAACAGTAAATTAGAAAAAGAAAAACTAAACCTACTGTCTTGTTCCTACCCACATGCACATCTTTGTGATTTAGGATTTTACTTAAACTGGATATGTGTTCCAGGAAATCTGTCAATAGCATAAGAACACTCTATGGAGAACATCCTACCCCAGATAACACAAGTCAGAGTATTTAGAAACTCAAATTGTATCCGAGATGAAAAGCATTCAATTCAAGTGTGCCTTAAAAAGTGACAATGGATGGCAATGTCAGTCAGTCAGTGCACCACTTTAGTACTGATGGAAATATCTAAAAACTATTGAACTGAGTGACATGAAATGGTACAGACAATCATGTCTGGCTCAGGATGAATTCCAACCATGTTGGTGATCCGAACCAGTGGAACCATAATTTACCAGTTAGAGACGCTAGCTTGGCTGTTAGGGTAGATTATATTGCCTCATTTCAGTGCCTCTTAAATGTCTACGCTGCACTCTGGTGCTCCGAAATGTACGCTACAGGCAAAACAACCATCACTACATGTGACGCTAGTTAACACTACACTTGGCAACAGATAACGTGAGTCTACCTTTAGCTAGTAGCTGGTTTAAACAAGGTTAAAATGCTGACAGCTAAACGGTCTGGCTGTATTTCACTCGAAAGGATTCCAACACCGGAACATACAACAGTATGCAGCTAAAGACACAGAGGACACTAGTTGCACCATGGCCACTGCCAGGACTTAATGGTGCCTTCAATTGACCCTGTAAGCTCATGGTGCATTCAATGTAATTGTAAAATACCCTTCTGCCATCCAGTGGTTCTTCTTTTTGTTGTTTAACAGCAATTGATGGTGAAATAAGTTGTATTGTTATTACATTTTAAATAAATAATTTAGGCCTAGGCAATAAACAGTTCTTTAAGCTGTCGTTTTTTGCTCTTCTTTTTTTCTTTTTTTAAAATCGGTTCAGGCACCGACACCATTTTAAAAGTATGGTTTTAGCACCGGTATTGAAAAAAAACACACACAAAAAAAAACGATACCCAACCCTAGTGGCTGTAGACTCTTATCTTGTTGAATTGCACTTGAAAGTACTATCATGGAAAACATAATACGTTTTTCATTTGTAAATAATGTACTTTCAAGTAAGATTAAATCTGTGTGAATGGCTATTCCTAAATGAAACTCAATCATGTGTATGGTTAGTGGAAAACCTTAACTTTTTAATGTGCAGCCACCATGCCTCTCTAACTATCCTCTGAAGCACTTTTGTGTTTCATAGTTAAATGTTTATATAGGGTTTATGAGACCAGCTTGCGTAAGTCAGCTAATGCATCAGAAACAGGGAATTTCAGACCTCATTATCTCTGTTGTTTCAAAAAGGCCATTTCACCGGTCTTCTCATGCCCACTGAGCTGTATATCACGAATCCCTGAAATAATTAATATTCAGATTTAATTGCTAACAGCTCAATTTCCACTGTTCGGATTTCTAAGCCACAGCCAAAACATCAGGGTGTGGTTTCTGAGGCCTACAGGAGTCATTTATTTCTGGCTTTTTACACTTTTCACATGCTTGCATGTGTAATTACCTTGAAACCAGGCTGAACATTTTACAAGCATTCTACTCAGGAAAAGGGGGAACGACAGAGCACTGGGCTGCAGGTTTGAGACTTACTAAAGGGAAGCCACAGATACGCTATGCATGTGTGTAAGAGTGTTTATGTGGGGATGTGTGAGTGTACATGTGTTATGGGACTGAAATTGCTGAATTAATAAAAAAATCTGTTTGTGGAAGTGTGTATCAGAGGTAAATCTGGATGACATGTATAAGAAAATGAGAGAAAGAAAGAAAAAGAATGAGACTGTTTGTATGTCCTTGTGTGTTATTGGTTACTTGATATTAAATGAGGACAAGGAAAAGTGGAAAGAAAGGGCCATCTGGGCTAAGAGTGGTTGTGTTCTGTGTGTGTGTGTGTGTGTGTGTGTGTGTGTGTGTGTGTGTGTGTGTGTGGGTGTGTGGGTGTGTGTGTGTGTGTGTGCGCGCCTGTAATTATGTCCTACAGTCATGGGGGATTAGGTAGCTAATGTTCAAGCCCAGTGTGGGTTAGTTGATTTTGGATTGTTACTTTGTTTTTATATAGGCTACAGTGTCATGTTTGAGGCAAGGCCAGAAAAACACACAGTTTTACTGCAGATCTTCTCAAAACTGAAATGACCAGCAATATTGTCCTAGGATGTCTGCAACAAAAGTATTGCAGCACCTGCAGCTGGTAGAAAACTAGGCTGCCCCACGCCTGGAGGAACGCTTTACCTTGCAAGTCAATACTTCCGATGTACAGTAGGATGTAGCTGCTATCTTGTTGAAAATTAAAGATCTATAGGCTTCTTTTCTAGGGCTGGGTGTCAATATTGATTTTCCGAATCGATTCCAATTTACAAGGTCCCGATTTGATTCAATTTCCTATTCAATGTCGATTTTGGATATTTCAGTTGCAAAACCAATTTTGCTTGGATAAGAAAGGAATTCTACAATTGTACAAGGTTCCCTCTAACCTGGTGCATTACTTAAAGTATCAATGTTGACATTAAGAATTGACCGCAAGGCATTTACATGAATGTACTTTTTATTTTACATGAACAAACTACAGCACAATAAAGTGCAGCTCTACAGGCTCTACCGTCAGTGAGTATTGATTGACATTTCATTCAGATATCTGGGTGAGAGGTCAAGGGACCCCTTTTAAAATGGCCATGCCAGTTTCTCGCTCGCCAAAATGTAGCCTTTGGAGCAAATTTTAACCCCTTTCCCAACAAGCTAGCATGACATTGGTATCAATGGATTCCTTAGGTCTTCTAGTTTCATACAGGCAGAGATCGATTTTCGATTTTATGAATCGAAATTGGATCATTCAAAT
Organism: Zingel zingel; assembly: GCA_023566125.1. Classification (NCBI taxonomy): domain Eukaryota; kingdom Metazoa; phylum Chordata; class Actinopteri; order Perciformes; family Percidae; genus Zingel; species Zingel zingel. The sequence goes on along the minus strand of CM042330.1, from coordinate 13,798,523 downwards.
TAAAATATATATATTTTTTATCCAGCCCTGTTCTTTTCTAACAGGTTTAATAATCATCAACGTTCAACTATTCAGTTATTGACAAAGTGGCAATTGGAGGTTCAAGATCCAAAAGTGAAAAGAGCAGAGGACAAATCGGACCCAGTCCAAATAGACCCAAAAATGATTTGACCCAATTCAAATGTGCATACTAGCACAGATAGGACCCACACACTGGCAGCAACATAATGCACCACCAATTAACAAGCAAGCGAGCAAAAGAAATGTAATTTTACCCTGCACTTAACACTATGTCTCACTTAAAAATTATTGTGTATCTATTTTCTGATGATTATGATCCATCACATTCATGATCAGAGCTGATAGAGGTCAATGATTTCCTCTTCAGCAAAGGTCTCAATAACTGGGATGTGTGACATCTGTGACAGCTACCACATGGTCCTTGACAGAGAAAGACCCAGGTCCCAAGACATCAACTATGACAGCTAGGGGCTTCCTTTGCTGCAGCCTTTGCCTGCCTTGCAAACATCTTTGGCATACCAGCTGTTGACCAACCACCATCTTCCACATGCTCCACTACCGTTAACACAAGGTAGTTACTCTGCGAAGAATAGTATGTTCCAAACTTGATTTTTACCAGAAAATGGCTAAATACATTGCATTTTTTGCTCACATTAAGGACTAATTCAGGCCATCCTTAAAGGGGTGAAAGAATGCAAAACCGAGTTTACCTTGTCATAGTTGAATTATGGCAATTCGGTGGGTAAAATAGGCATACATAATACCTCAAGTCAAATACCTTAAGTCCCATTGACATCCATTTCCTATGAAAATCTCACAATTTGAAACGGCTGTTGAAAACGGGCGAATCTCAACAAAGCTAATAGTTGACGTCAACTCGGTGGCTGTACTTTATTTGGCTATAGTCTGTCCCTTTGTCACGCCCCAAAATTTACATAGGCCACTGATCTGAGACCAGCTAGTCTTCTGAATCTAGGTTGCACAGATCTCAGAAATGTTGTACATTGTTGGTCTGCCATTTTATTACTAAATTCACTTCTGAGAGTTTTTTATGCGAGAAATCAACTATGTAGAGCTCAAATATGGGCCGTTTTACGAAAATTGATGGCTAATTGCAAATTTGGTATGACTGTGTCGAACTTGAGAAGCTCTACGGTCTGACGTGACAGCGGCCATTGCCTGTCGGGGTTGCTGCCGTGCTGGTCAGACTGTTCTCCTTCACAAACCTGCTGTGAGCTGGCTGGAGCTGGCTTGTTTATTGGCACAATTTATTCCATCAACCATGACTAAAATAACTACTATTGCTGCTACATCATGATGCTGATTTGTAAAAAGTCTTAATTCATGCTTTGTCAGCTCTACCCGGGAGATGACAAGCAAACAATTTTTTAAATGATTGTTTTCTGAATGGAGTTTGGATCGATCAGGGCTATGATATGCAAGAGAATCTCAACGCTGATAATGTTACGCAACGTCACGCAAATTTCTCGCTCAAGTTGAAATAAATGAGGCAATTTTACTTATTTGCATATACTTTTTATCCAATTGTATCGTGCGAAAAGTTTGTTTGGTTTGAACATACCATAAGGCATACACACAGAAATGTGTAATACAGTCCTCACATACTATGTACACACAAGTGATAAACATATACACAGTGGCGCAAAAAGTGGGTATGTGCTATATGCGGCGTATAGGGGCGCAGCACCACGGGGGCGCCAAAGCAATGGTAAAAAAAAATTACCACATTTTTTGGTATTTTCTATATGTAACTGCTATTGTGCGTTTCTAAATCATTTCTGCATTTCCTCAATGTTATATAACATTTTAGAGGACTAACAGGCTAGAGTAGGCGCCCTATCTCATAAGATTCCATCATAGAATGTTGACATAGAAGGGAGCGCTGAGCGAGCAGGTACGAGCGTATGGGTAGTGAGTTGTCGTCTATGGAAAAAGATGGGTAAAGCAAAAAAGCTGTCGGGAGCTAAAAATAGAAAAAGAAAGAGGGAAAAGGAGATGGCATGTCAAGGGATGGACAGCAGTTAAATAAGTGGATGGTGAAAGGCAACAGGTAGGATTTTTTTTGTTTGATAACACTAGCAGCTAAAGTGGGGTTTACGGCTAGCTTAATGCAAACCAATGTATCTTATCTAATCTAATATAAGATAGCATGCACAATAAATGACAATAAGCTGGAAAACATAACTTATGCAATAACTGGTTTATCATGGAATCATTAATAGTTTTTGTTTTACCATTAGCTGTTCACATTAAGTAAGTACGTAAGTAAACTTTATTTATATAGCACCTATCACAGATAGAATCACAAAGTGCTTTACATGCAGCAAGTTTAACAATTTAAAAATCATCATACAAAACATAAAAACATGATAGTTCAGTCAACTGAAAGCTTGTCTGAATAGCAGTGTCTTCAGCTGTGTTTTAAAAGAAACGATAGAATTGGCCACACGCAGCGACAGGGGCAGGGCATTCCACAATTTAGGAGCAACTGCCTGAAAGGAGCGATCTCCCCGAGTTTTAAGGCTGGTTTTAGGGACCATCAGGAAATTTTGACCTGAGGAACGAAGAGTGCGGAAGGAAGAATAAAGGGTCAACAGGTCTGCGATATATTGAGGCGTCTGTCCATGTAGTGCTCTAAAAGTTAAAACTAAAATTTTATAATCAATTCTGTATTTTACTGGAAGCCAGTGGAGAGAAAATAAAATCGGAGTAATGTGTGCCCTTCTGTTTGTTCCTGTTAAAAGCCTAGCTGCTGAATTTTGCACCAATTGGAGACGGCTCAAAAAAAATTTGTTAAAACAAGTAAAAAGGGAATTACAATAATCTACCCGTGAAGAAATAAAAGCATGAATGATCATCTCCATGGTAGCTTTAGGCAGTATTGATCTCAATTTAGAGATATTTCTCAAATGATAAAAGCAGTTTCTGACCAACTGTCTAGAATGACCATCCAGAGACATCGATTGGTCGAACAAAACCCCAAGGTTTCTTAGGCTCAACTGGATGGAGGAGTCCAAAGAAGAGAGGTGTTGTTTAATTTGGGGTAGTTTTTGTTCTGGAGCAATGATCAGAGTTTCAGTCTTTTTTGTATTCAGTTGTAAATAATTGTTATATAACCAAGTCTTTATGCATGACAGACATTCCAATAAATCAGTTAATCTACCAAACTCTGATTCTTTGAATGAGCAGTACAACTGAATATCATCAGCATAAAAGTGATAAGACATATTATTGAAATTACGGATTATTTCACCAAGAGGGCTAATATACAATAAAAACAAAAGAGGGCCTAAAACCGTACCCTGAGGAACTCTGTATGACAGAGGGGTCATTTCTGACAAAATGTTGTTAACAGACACACAAAATGATCTATCACTCAGGTAAGAACAGACCCAGAAAGGCCTATTTCATTATGTAACCGATTTAACAATACAGTATGATCCAATGTATCAAATGCTGACGATAGGTCAAGTAAAATCAACACAGTGTACTGTCCAGAGTCAACAGCCATCAGAATGTCATTTGATACTTTAAGAAGCGCAGTCTTGGTTGAATGGCATTTGCGAAAACCTGACTGAAATTTATCAAGCAAATTTTTTCCATCAAGAAATGAAGTCAGCTGGCCCGCCACCACTCTCTCAAGGATTTTAGATACAAAAGGCAGTTTAGATATAGGCCTGTAGTTAGTTGGTTCAAAAGAATCCAAATTATGTTTCTTCAGTATGGGGCTAACAACTGCTTGTTTAAAATGGCTGGGCACAGAACCAGTTAAAAGGGAAAAGTTAATCATTTTGACAAGAAAACGGTCCAACTAAATCAGACACATTTAACAGCAATGAAGTCGGCAATACATCGAGCGGACTTGAAGATGGTTTCACTTTACTTAAAAGACCCTTAATATCATCACGAGTGATAGGTGAAAAGGTATCCCAAGAGTAAGAGGCAACTGACCCACAGGATATGATATCATGAGATGGGTTTATAGTAGTTCTAATATCTTGCACCTTGTTTACAAATGCATTTAAAAACCTATTACAATCAGTCTTTGAGTGTACAGGCACTTGGGGTGCAAGGGGAGAGACAATCTTAGATATTGTATCAAACAAGACTTTAGGATTTTTCTTGTTCAAAGTTACCAGATTAGCAAAATAATCCGACCTGGCCTGTTTTATCATAACATTAAGCAATGTGATAAGCTCCCTAGATGCAGTCTATGTACTTCCAGACTTGTGGATTTCCACAAACGTTCGACTTTACGGCACTTTCTCCTGAATGACATTAATTCTTCATTCATCCAAGGACAAGGTTTTTTAGGGAATGTGCTTTTACTTTTCAGGGGAGCAACTTTATTTAAGACCGACAGAAACTGATTATTAAAAGACTGAAGAAACGATTCAGCGTCACTACAATCAATAAAAGAGCTACGGTCAAATGACTCAGAAAATTTCTCAGCTGTAGTTTGATTAATAATGCGTCTTTGCAGCTTCGGTCTACAAGGAAGACAGTCAACATTAGAAGACAGATTGAAAAATGTGCAACAATGATCAGTCACATTTATGTCCATAACACTCAATTGGTCAATGCTCAGGCCTAAAGAAAAAACATGGTCCAGAGTATGACCTTTTATATGTGTAGTACCGGAAACACACGGTTTAAAATGAAATGATTCAGTGAGTGTTAAGAACTCAGATGCCATAGTACATGAAGAGTCATCAATATGGAAGTTAAAATCCCCGAGCATCAGAACGTTTTCAAGTTTGATAACTGAAGATAAAAACTCTGCAAAATCATCTAAAAACAAGCGAGCAGGACCAGGAGGTCGGTAAATTAAGACACAGTAAAATTAATCAGTATTTCCAACCTTCGTCATCTGTAGCTCAAAGGAGTCGAAAGAATCCGAATTTATCAACCTGCAGCAGAAACGGTCCCGGTACACGAGTGCGAGTCCGCCTCCTCGCCGTGACACCCGCGGTGTCCCTAACACAGAACAGTCCGGAGGACACAGTTCATTGAGATGGGTGTACTCCATTTCTCGCTGCCAAGTCTCAGTTAGGAACATAAAATCAATATGTTCCTTTATAAATAAATCATTGAGGATGAACGCCTTGTTGGCAATGGAGCGCGCATTAAACAGAGCAAATCGCGCCGGCTGGGCACGTTCAGATGGGTCGGGATTGACACTTGCTAGCTGGCATGTCACAGGACACAGAAACCGTTTTCTCGGAAAGGGATTACGGAGCCGCCGAGTCAGAAAACTCCGGTCAGGTTGATTACTCCAAAGGGACGGAGGCGCACCGAACACCTTACAGACAGGAACCGACCGCAAGCACCGCTCAACCCAGAAAGATCCGGGAACAATTGGACATGGTGGCTGTCCACGTTGTTTCCTCAGCCTAGCCTGGACACCAGCACTGGATCCCCGCTTCCTTCTCCTGGTGCTTGGTGACTAGCAAGTACACCGGCGATGACGTGGAATATTCAAAGTTTGGAGGGAAAAGCTCCGAGGACCTGGCCCAGGTAACAGAAAAGTCATTCATAGTCTCCTTGATGCGGAATAGCGTGTGACGATCATATTTTAAAACAGCTGAGACACCGCTATTAGTTATCAGGGCTGATAAAACAAAGAACAACACTAGAAAAACCATAGATACACGTGAGGGCAGAGACAGAGCAGAGGCAAAGCCAAACACAGGCGCTATCTTGCTTGACAGCAGCACATTAGCTGTGCTGTCAGACATACAGACTATAGTTACATCTGTTGGGTGACATGGAAGCTGTAATTACAGGGTCACATCTATCTTAGATGGATGTGACCGTGTAATTAATGTCTGTGCTAAGTGGCTCTCCATATTTGTACTTTCTTAAATCCAAAATGTGAATGTAATTTCAACAGCAGCACAACCTTACTGCATAATAGTTGTCTTATCAGATGCCATCTGGCTGCTATTTAACAGTGAGTTCATTTAATTCATGTGTGAGGATGGTGGACCAGGAAAGACAGGGGAAGGCAACAGGTAGGTCTAACATTGGGTGGAAGTGTAGGGGGAGCCACTTGATACCAACAGAATCATTATTAATACGGAAAAACTAATATGGAAAATCTATTACATAATGTTTGACAATATGTCTTAGTGGAGAAGAACACAGGCAAGGAGTGACTGAGACAGACATGAGGTCAGAGATGGCATCAAGTAGAAAGGAGCCCAGTGATGACATCAGGTAGGAGTTCTATTAGACCACACAAAACTAAATGTCCAGTTCAAGCTCCGAGTCCGAGTGTCAGAGTTACACTTACAAAACCTAAGCCAAAGAGTTGCACCAAATTAGCAATTTTTTAATCATCTGAAAGATGTGTCACTACTATCTAAAGAGTTACTTCTCCATCATAGCTACATTTAATGTTGTAGTATAGATACAAATAGAATCACTAGTATTTAGTGTTTAACAACTTGTCTGGGACATGCTCAAAGGAAAAATAATATACTGAGCACCAGAAGATGGCATTTAAGGTACAGAGTTAAAACAACTAACTGGTCCAGAGCACACAAAAAAATTAGCCATGGTCTGCTGAGCCATTATTCACAGGTTCATCTTTAGAGAAAGCCAATGACGCAATGATCTGGCCTACTGTGTCGATTGTCGTATAGTAACCATAGGGTCAAATCTGTTAGACAGCAGTCAGCTATCTTGTGGGACTCATTAGGGCTGATGATTGTTCTAAATGGCTGTGTAACGTCTGAGTAATATGTGGCCATTTTACAGATCCCTGTGCACCCAGTGGAGCAGACACTATGTCCCAAGATGAAAATGGCCTCACACACCCACTGCTTTACAAAGTGGTTTCATGATAAGAAAAAATAAATGTAGTATTATTAAAGGCCATGGCAGTGTCAGTGTGGGAGGGAATCCAAAAAAGTACCCTTTGTGTCAAACCAAGGAACAATATCCATAGTATAATAGTATGCCATTTAAATTAGGAAAAAAACATTGTTTAAACATTGCAACTTTTGCAACTTAGAAGAGTGAGACAAATTGCTCACATATGATTTCACCTAATTGTCCAAAATCAAAATTGGGTTTAATATAAGAATATACTGAGCACCAGAAGATGGCATTCCTTCCTTTTAACAAGACAGTCTAACCTCACCGACAGGAGAAAAGCCACCTTTTACGTTAAAGTAAAACACTATTCCAAAATAACAAAATTAGAAATCAATTCTTTATAGCCATAAAACAGAAATACATTTTGTTCCAACTCAGTTGTCTGTCTGTAGACCATGAGACTAAATGAATATACTGTACATGTCTTTACTAATACATCATGTCTGCCTGCTGTCTACTAGATAATATCCTGAATGTGTTAGCTGTACGAACGATGGCTGCATCTGTCATGACTGTCCTTGAGCAATCAAAATTACTGCGATCACAAAGTTCAACAAATAAACAGTCATAGCATATAGATATATATAAAATGTAAAGCAAAACAACGGTGGGGGTGGTCATGTTATCCAATCTGTCCGGCCACACTGGCTGCAATCAGGCCCATAAAGTGGTTTCCTTTTAATGTAAAATGCATGTTGCTTTCTCCCTATTATGGAAACCCCAATCAATGCATATTTGAGCATTTGTTTATTTTATGGACTATCTAGTGACATATAATGTGAGGTAAAGCTTGATAAGTAGAGTTTTACTCTGGTGTAACAAGCATGTCTGCTTACAAATATTTTGCTTTCCATACATTTTACTTATGTGTGAACATTACCAACTGCAAATATTCATAAAGCCCCAATCTGTTAACTTCTTGGATTCTTCTGCTGCAACAATGCATTGCAGTCCAAAAGGATTGTCTGTAGGAATTAAGCAGGCAGCCTCTCTCAGTATGCGTTGAGTGGAGTGCACCATAACAACTTGGACGGGTCACCAGCAAATCACAGAACCAACAGAGATTGACACAGATTGACTCATTTTCATGCCAAAGGGCAATTTGTCCAGTTCACTTGACTTGCATGCTTTTGGAATGTAATAGTATTTCCACAAAAAGACGAGAGAACCATGAACTCAACACAGAGAGGACCAGAGGTCAACCAATTCTTGTTGTAAGGCAACAACACTGTACAATAGTTTGCTGCCCTCACCTGAGAGTCAAGAAAGATTTGAAATGCAAAAACATTAAATCCAGTTTTCAGCGTGGCAGTGAGGCCGTCAGGGTCGTTACAGTTTCGTCAGACAAAAATAACCTGGATCAGAACACGTATCCTGTGGGCCATTTCTTTACTTCGCCCTCCACATTTAGAGTGTGTGTTCATGTAAAACGTAGGGGCGTTACAATTCAATGGATGTTACAAGTCAAAGTAATCTTAAAACTTCCCTTTGTAACACTCTTCTCTCAGGTCCAAACTGAGAGAGACTCAAAAAGGAGGCAAAGTGTGAACTGCTTCCAACTTTAAGGATGGTATGAGGTGAGTCATTATGAGTTAAGAATAAAAATAGGCTCAAGCCTCTAGTTTGAAGTAAGTATGCTGGCGCACTTGGCTGAAAAGTACCCTAGTCTTTTTTGAGTTTCATACAAGGACACATTAAATGTCCAGGTAATCTAGGAATCTCAACTACTGTGGGTGAGGCATTGCTGGTGTGATTATGAATTATCTACTGACAGTGTAACGGTCAACCAATGCATTAGCACCTATGACCGTCACATCTTAAAACAAACAAGTTGGCATCTGATGGATCAACACTGCCGTTCTCGGAGCACCACACACACACACACACACACACACACACACACACACACACACACACACACACACACACACACACACACACACACACACACACAAAATAGCTTTAATGTGGCCAACAGATTACTTCCTCTGCATGTGTCTGTGTATTAAACATTAATTATGTAACAACCAGAGATAGATGCATAATCAAGGACCTCTGATGCCATGCAATAAATCTTATGCAGGAAGACAAGAATACAAATGCATGCACATGTCAGCATACACAGACAAATTACACTGAGTGCTGGCTATAGCCTTGAAGATAAAATATATTTATGACATAGGACAGAGCAACGGAAATGGATTTGTAATTTGTGTTACATTAGGACAAAAAAATTAAATAAAACATTTTAAATCAGAGCTACTCTCAAGTAAACCACTGTGTATGTGTGTAACAACTTGTTATTAATATTTTAACAAAGAGCGATATCAATATCTCCTAATTAATGCCAATCACTACTATAAGCTACTGTAAACTGAGTATGAGGACACACACAACCTTTTGTACTAAAACCCATTAATTGTAAGGGTTTCTTCCTCACATGATCACATTTACCCTCCAGAATTAAAATCATTTACATTCCAATCAAATGGTACAAAAAGTTTCAAACACCAAAAATGAAGTATGCCTATGTATAATTGCATTTTTTGTCAGCACCTACCTACCTACCTAAAAAAAAGGGAGAAATGTATATGTCTACCCCTTCTAGGTCTTCCATGCAGCATCAATGAGAACAAAGACCAAGCCGTGGCAGCTCAGAAGGCCTTGAGTTAACAGCATTCATGTTTTAGCAGGTAAAGTTAGAAATACAAATAAATACATACAAGCTCCCCCACTCAACTACAAAAAACACGGTAGCAGTATACAGTAACTATCACAATGCTATGCTATTTCATTAACCTTGGTACAAACATCTCCAAATTAACCTGCACATACAACAAGACTTGTGTTACTGCTCAACTGGCACATGGCTACAGTATAAATCCCTTTCACTGTATGTTTTTGCCTAATATTCACAAGCCATTATTTATACTTGCTGGTTTGTGAGTGATACTACCAGTCCATCAGTCTCCATGCCTATTTACACTCCAAAGCCATCAGTTTTCTTTTATCTGCTTCCTTTTTCCAGGTGGCTGACAGTTGAGGCAGCAACATGTGTAAGAGCTGACATGGCTGACATTGTGACATACTGACAGAAACATAACAAGATGTTTAGATGTGGTCTGGATGGGAATCAGCTATACTTGCATAGTCAGAGCTTCTTGCTCACCTTTCCAAAAGTGATATACTGGCAGTTTCCACATCACCTTAGCATTTGCATTACATTTCCTCAAAATACAATTTAACCCTCCCACAGAAAATGCACATTACAAAATCGATGAGCAGTTAAGTCAACAGGTAAGTACGTACTGGGCATTATATAGAAGTAGAAAGGGAAGCCAGGAAAGTTATCAGTGGTTTACTCCTCAAATATCAAAATCATCAGGAGAGTGAAACAGGACGGCATAATTTCTAACTATTGATTTGTTTAAAATAAAAATAATATTTTTGGTCCCTTATTTTCTCCCTATGGCCTATGAGAAATCACTAAGAAGAAAAAGATAGACAATATAGTTTATACCATGCATTGATATGCACACTGTGAAACAGGAAAAACGTATGTATTGATTGAATGATTGATTGGTCCAACTGTGAAACGATGCTAGACTTTAGTGTGTTGAATAGATTGCCACTACATTTGGTACAGACTTTAACCATCTCGAAAGGTTCATACTAACATGCTAAATGTAGGCCTATTAAGGCTATGTGGTGTGACCAAAGAGCTTTAGTCTTTGTTGTTTTAATTTTGCCATCTTCTTTGAAATTTAAAAAAAAAAATGTTCACTTAAGAGTCAAAAGCCAGTATAAACTCTAGATTTTGTGTTTATGTGTGTGTGTGGATCCCTGTAAATGTGATGTGGATGCTAATTTGCTAACTCAGCAGAAAGAAACAAAAGAGGGGGAAAACAAAAGGTAGAGATAGGCTTTAGGCAATGTTAGTGTATATGGCCAGTGTATATCTCCAGCTGCAGCACTGTGAGTCTGTGAGAGCTTGTGTGTACACAAGCTGTTTTCAGCACCATGCAGGATCCGAATGTCCCTGCAAGAACAACAAAACAAGAAAAATGGTAAAAAAAATAAACTTTTGTTTGTAATTGCTTTCCATTCATACTGTTTTAAGTCCAACACATGAGTAGAAAACGGCATAATTGCTGTTTGCGTGGAGGGTCAAGTACATTGCATTTTCTGTCCTGTTGAGTTTTCTATAGAAATGGTAACTGCTTTGCATTACAACTGTAAAAAGTTATTTTTGCATAAACCAAAACTTCATTAAGACATTTTTTATTATTTATGAAACAAGTTACAGCAGCACATTATTTCAATAAAGTTTTGCTACTGCAATCTCTATCTCTCTAGATCAGAGATCTTCAACAGGAGTTCCTCGGACTCACTGCAGGGGTATTGTATGCACCATAATAAGGTATGTGTTAAGTCTTTAGGCAGCCCTACACATTATTGTAGGCCCAGTTGAATATGCACCTTAATTTTATACAATATATGTAGTTCCCTGCTCCATCTCTCTTTCAGCTAAGGGGAACTTTGCTTAAACAATGTTGCAGACCCCTACTCTAGAGATCTATAATATTTTATTTATATATATATATATATATATATATATATATATATATATATATATATATATATATATAGCACTTGCTGATGTCAATGACCTTGTGACTTTTTCTATTACTAGTGCAGTGCCCATTGAAAATGTGTTTGGAACGGGCGATTAATTGGCCTGTATTGCTGCTTGTAGAATTCATCAAAACCAAATTGTACCCCAAAATGACTTACAGAAGGACCCCAAACCACTTAATATGCAACTCCACTGTATAGCCTACTACTGACTTACAGTGTAGGCTACTTCTACATCAGAGGAAGACATTGTACTACTGTATTTACTTGACAGAGAACGCTGCAGATTCAGAATGTAATCACAAAATATAACAATGAAAACATGGCATAATCAGACATTAGCGTCATGGACTCATGGCAGTGCGCTACCCACCCGTCCCATGAGAGCTAATCAGCACCTATCTGCGTTCATCAACCACCAGAACCGGACCATGTGTGTGCACACAGAGAGAGAGAGAGAGAGAGAGAGAGAGAGAGAGAGAGAGAGAGACGTTATCTCGTGTCATATGATCGTTTATCGTAACCTGGTTGTGCTTTGCATGTGTGGGATTCTGAAACGTCCTTAAATTCTGGAAATGTCGTTTGTTTATTCAAAGTCAAAGACAGTCCAAAGTAGTGCTACTTTGCACATTCTTGTGGGTCTGAGGTGTAGGTCACAGTTTAGCTGCCAAAGCTCCGCTGCTCTCTGTCTCTGGTCCTCAGGGTGAGTGGCCAGCAGCTAGAGCGACAAAAGCCAATGGGTGCTTCTTTTACCTATATATTTAACGATATCTTTTGCATTTCTAATCCAAACAACGTCAAACTGTGGCACCTGTCCAGTTTGAAATCCATCGGACTGATGGTTCTAGAGATACGCGCATAACACACACACAGACAGACAGACAGACAGACGTTCCTGGAATTTATAGATAGATGCTTTTACCTTTCATCTATCCATCCTCTACTCTGAAGAGGTTTTATTCCTCACGCTGGCATGATGAATCAACTGTATGGAGTAGCATATACATTAAAATTGAATTACACAGATGTTCATCTCTATGCAAGCCCTTTCTTTTTTCCATCATGACATATTTCTGTAATGCCTCCCAAAACAGACGTTGAGCTTTGGTGGATGTATGAAACCCTGGCTTTACTTTAGTATATATGTTTACATGTAACTAATGTGTAGCCTAAAGAAAACAAGTTTCATTCATTGATTAAACTATTTATTGTGAGATTTCTGATAAAGGAAAAGGTTAAGCCAGGCACTGTCCTTTTAGCACCACATTTCTGCTTAGCTGCCACTGCTTTACTTTGAAAAAATGGCAATTGGCATCTAGTCAGTGAACGAAAGACTGAGTCAATATGTATTGGACTGATGGTCCCTTGCAAAATAACCAAGTACCACTGATGTGTTACAACTAGTGGAAATACGGAGTAAGCTGCACTTGGCAGGAGACTAAGGCCCCTGGGGCGTCTTTTTGTAATTTTTTTAGATGAGAGTGAAGCGTTTTGCTCGCTGCTTTTGCGTTGCTGAGCGCATCACGTTTTTCTTCTCCAGTGCACCCTGAACAATTCGAGTTGCAAAAACTTGTACTCCATTCGGAAATAACGCTCAATGTCATTTAACTTTGTAGCAAAATAATAGTTGGCTGAGGATGGTTTAATTCAACGGTTGCCTAGCAAGAATAACAAAAAGACACAACTCGTCTGATCAAGGCGAAAAAAGGCAGTGCAGTGTGTCTCACATTTAGCAACCTGCAAACGCACTCCGCCTGATCACGGCCTAAAAAGGCAGTTTGAACCACCAGGGTTCAGAAATCATCTAGCATATGATTAGCCTCCTTACTTTATTTGGTAACACTTTACTTGACAGTACCGACATAATCGTGTCATGACACTGTCATAACTATGACATGACACTGTCATGAATGTGTCATAAACCTTATAAACAAGTCATAAACGTTTATGACTTCTGTCATTAAGTGTCATTCAGTTTTGGTCATGACAAGTTGACATTAAATTTGTTTGGGATGTCTTTGTAATGACAACTTGACATTAACCAGGATGACATTACCAGATGATATCTTTGTCATAACAACTTGACATAAAAGAAAATCAACCTCTTTTTGTATTTATGACATGTTGATATAATGATTATTATAATTAGATGTGCAAGGTTAGAGACCAATTCCAGCACTTGGTCAGATAGATGTGTGACAGGATATTTTACTATTATGACAGTGTAATGGATAGATTCTTAGACCAAGTAATGACAAATCAGAATGGTACCACTTTACTTGAGGTCAAAGAATGTAATTTTACACTGTCATAATGGTGTCATAACAGCAAGTCTTATCCATAATATCTTAATGACAAATACAAATGGTACCACTTTACTTGAGGTCAAAATATGTATTAGTTACACTGTCATAATAGTGTCATGAAAGCAAGTCTTATCCATGATATCTTAATGACAAATAAAAATGTATCACTTTACTTGAGGTCTAAGAATCTATCCATTACTCTGTCATAATAGTAAAGTATCCTGTCACACATCTATCTGACCAAGTGCTGGAATTGCACATCTAATTATAATAATCATTATGTCAACATGTCATGAATACAAAAAGAGGTCGATTTTCTTTTATGTCAAGACATCATCTGGTAATGTCATCCTGGTTAATGTCAAGTTGTCATTACAAAGACATCCCAAACAAATTTAATGTCAACTTGTCATGATCAAGACAACTTCTGGTAATGTCACTTTGATTAATGTCAAGTTGTCATAATCAGGCCAACCCAAACAATGTCAACTTGTCATGACCTAAACTGAATGACACTTAATGACAGAAGTCACAAACGTTTATGACTTGTTTATAAGGTTTATGACACATTCATGACAGTGTCATGTCATAGTTATGTTGGTACTGTCAAGTAAAGGGATACCCTTTATTTTTGAACTGCGATTACTCATTTCCTGTGTTAAAGAAAGTGTTGTCCCAGTAAGCATACACTAGAAATTAATTTAAAACAATTGAGCAACTCTGCTCCATCTCGGTTAGATGAACATCAGAAAAAAAATAAAAATAAATAAAAACTTGTCCAGTGAAACTTTAAAAACAATGTCATCAAGGGTAGTTTTGATATGTCATCCACATTTCACCACTGTTCAAAGCACTTGCCAAAACGTCAAACATCTCATATGAGGTTTGTGCAGGATTCAGGTGAGGAACTGAACGCCTCAGTGACAAGCCCCCCCGTCAGCAGAGCGATTATTCCAATCACACCCTGCCTGTAATCAAGGACAGAAGGTCACGCACACACCTCAAACACGCACATTCATGAAAGATTGATACACAACCCATTCACACGTACAGATGCATCAAGACAGACAGCCTCGCACACACACACACACACATTTACATTCTAATGCAAAACAGATAGAAAACACGCACATGCACAAAGTCTCACACACAGTCTTGGATCAATACATTAGGTCATAACCCTAGAGATGAACCATATGGAACATCAATAGGCTCATCAATCACACAATCACAGAAAATTGCAGGGTCACTCGGGTTGCATGTGTGTGTGTGTGACGGAATGAGTTTAACTCTTGTGTGTATTGCATGTCTCATATTTAAAGGTTATGAATACATTTTCTAGATTAACCACATGTATGGGTTGGTCCCACTGAAACGGAGTGTCATTTTGCTGTGTGTGTATGCGTGTCTGCACTCACATCTATAGCCATTGATTACAGAAAGCTGCAATGTGTGTGAATGTGTCTACCTGTTTGAGAGGCCTTTTTTGGTCACATTTACAGGTTATGAATAGGTGTCAGATATTGATTGTGTGTCTAAGTTATTGTTCTTGCATGCATCTGGGGCTGCTCTTGGTGTGTGTGTGTGTGTGTGTGTGTGTGTGTGTGTGTGTGTGTGTGTGTGTGTGTGTGTGTGTGTGTGTGTGTGTGTGTGTGTGTGTGTGTGTGTGTGTGTGTGTGTGTGTGTGTGACTCTCTCTGTGCCTGATCGCCTGTCTCGCTCTAAATACAGCCAAGAAGTCAAGGCAGCCAAAATTAACAAAAAACTGAGTGTTCTATTTGGAAATTTGTTTTATTTTCTAAAGTATCTGTGGCATTCCTGTGTTTGATTACCAACCTGGCTTGACACATCGCAGCTCGCGGAAGAAATAGAGAAGACGCCGAAGCATTCTCTGCAGCCAGAGGGCCGGTGCGGGCGTGCGGTTCCTGTTCGCAGCCGGTCTCTGACAGATTGGATAACATTGGTGCCTTGCTGCATGACTCTTCTGCAGCCAGTGTGTCGATGCCGTTAGTCTGGTGTACCGGATGACAGGCGTTCTCCTCCCCTTCCGCTATCTTCGCTATCTATTTTGCAAGGGCAACGTTGCTGCATCTGAAGCTTAGTGCCGCTCAAGACAATTGTGATTGGTTTAAAGAAATGCAATCAAGCCAAGTTTTTTCGCCTATCCCAGAATGATAAAGGGTGTAGCCAGACCATACTCCAGCGCTGATAGAGCATTGTTGAGATAGCCTGACCTATGCTATACTGCTAAATGATGGAGGATGATTCTACACATGAGCATAAAGGATTGATCCACCCTATCTCACTACATACTATCTCACTTACCTCTGGTGGTATCTACAGCAGCAATGCAGCTAGCAGTTTTCATAGGGACTACTTATTGACACTACTTATTCTGTCATTTAGTGAAAAGCAGCTCCTTTGACTTTTGCGCAGCAGCACCCCCCTCACCAGTGACCAGTTATTTTAAAGTGCTCATATTATGCTTTTTGGCTTTTACCCTTTCCTTTGTGTTATGCACTCACCTAAAGGATTATTAGGAACACTTGTTACATTTCTTGTTAATGCAATTATCTAATCAACCAATCACATGGCAGCTGCTTCAATGCATTTAGGGGTGTGGTCCTGGTCAAGACAATCTCCTGAACTCCAACTGAATGTCAGAATGGGAAAGAGAGGTGATCCAAGCAACTTTGGTTGTTGGTGCTAGACGGGCTGGTCTGAGTATTTCACAATCTGCTCAGTTACTTTGATTTTCACGCACAACCATTTCTAGGGTTTACAAAGAATGGTCTGAAAAAGGAAAAACATCCAGTATGCAGCAGTCCTGTGGGTGAAAATGCCTTGTTGATGATAGAGGTCAGAGGAGAATAGGCCGAGTGATTCAAACTGATAGAAGTTCAACTTTGACTCAAATAACCACTCGTTACACCCGAGATATGCAGCAAAGCATTTGTGAAGCCACAACACGCACAACCTTGAGGCAGATGGACTACAGCAGCAGAAGACCCCACCGGGTACCACTCATCTCCACTAAAACTAGGAAAATGAGGCTACAACTTCCACAAGCTCACCAAAATTGGAGAGTTGAAGACTGGAAAAATGTTGCCTGGTCTGATGAGTCTCGATATCTGTTGAGACATTCAGATGGTAGAGTCAGAATTTGGCGTAAACAGAATGAGAACGTGGATCCGTCATGCCTTGTTACCACTGGGCAGGCTGGTGGTGGTGGTGTAATGGTGTGGGGGATGCTATCCTATCAATATGGGCCTACATTTCTAAAGAATGCTTCCAGCACCTTGTTGAATCAATGCCACAAAGAATTAAGGCAGTTCTGAAGGCGAAAGGGGGTCAAACACGGTATTAGTATGGTGTTCCTAATAATCCTTTAGGTGAGTGTATCCCTTTAATGCATGTTATAGGTTTACAAAGTGAAAAATCCCAAAGTCCACCCCAAAGGCACTTACCATCTTCAACAGAAAACTCTGTTCACAAACTGCTCCAAACTGCTCTATTGTAGTCCAGCCTTTACTTCCATGACAAACGTGCGTCACTTTGTAACATACGTTATCAGGGACGTCACTAGGATTGAAAGACAGGGGGGGCTTAGCCCAGAGGCTATGCATAACTTTCCCTTGCAAAATCTTATTTACAAACTCTAAAGTTAGCTTTTAGATACATCAAAGCTGCATGGGGGGTGTTTACTTAGGCCAGACTGTGCTCCTGCTGAGTTATTCTGTAGGCTAAGACTTAACCGCTATCTATCTGCCTGTGTTAATGTGTGGTAAAGTAATACCATACCTAATTCCTCTCTCTATTAGATAAGTTGCAGGTCAAAATAAGACTATTTAATTACTAGGGGTGTAACGATACACGTATTCGTATTGAACCGTTCGGTACGAGGCTTTCAGTTAGGAGCGCATTACAAACGGAATGAGTCGTTGGACTAATTCTATTTAATTTTTAAAAAAAGAGCTTCAATTATGTGAAATATAATGTTCTCAGTGCCGCTGCACTCAACAAGGCAGCCCAAATGACGAAACGGGCAACATGCTATCTGCCCTTCCCACTCCTAAAGAAAAACACACTACTCCAGTCAGGCATGATACGCTGAACTAGCTCGTTGCAATATGGTTGACAAGGATTTAAAGTATGTCTGAATTTAATAACCTGATGGCGAGATGAATAAAAGTTCCAGTATGTATCAGTATGTATCTGTATGTATGCTCATATATAGCCTAGTCTACATTTAGACATTATTGACTCTTCATACTTCTGTCTAAGTTTCGACTTTCTGGATTTTTTGTGGCTGGATATATTATTTGTTGTTTCTAATTATGAATGTGGATAACGTTAATGATAGTGAGATACTTGCTACAGTTGCATTTTGAGTGAGAAATCGGCGAATACATTTTATTTCTCTGATTTACTGCTTTGTTTTAAAGCTGCCTGGGGCTCTCTCTCTTCAGTAACTCTCTACCTCGCTCGTCCACATACCGTTACCGTGCATGCGGCTGCTCGTGAGCCTCTCTCTAAAACACTGCCACTTCAACCAGTTGACGTGAAATAAAAATAAAACAGACAGCAGTGCACGCCAACACCAACAGATGAATGTTGAAGGAAGATTGATTCCACGTAGTGAGTGATACAGAGTGCACTGTAAAAAAATAATAATAATAATCAAATTATTATTTTTCTTATTATTTGGGGGGAGGGCTTAGGAACATTTTGGGGTAGCTTCAGCCCCCCTAAAATAGGCCTAACGACGTCCCTGTACGTATATGGTGTTTTTTGAAAATTAAACCATGTAAACCTATTCTGGTTCAACCTCTAAATACAATTATGAACCTGAAAATGAATATAATAGGAGCACTTTAAGTCTTATTTTGATGCAAAAATGTTATTTAGCAGGAATGTAGCACAACATGAAAGTGAAAGCAGTGCTCTGTTTATTAACATGTGAACGTGCAATACAAATATATTGTCCCTAAAATCAATTAATAATTGTGATAAATAATCGTGAGCGCAATATTGATAAAAATAACCATGATAATCACTTTGGCCATATAAATCATGAAGCCCTATTACGGACACATCTGACAAAAGCTCAACAATATCACATTCAGCATTGATGTGACCCATGGACGCTCCTCATCGATATCTCCTTCAAACAATCAAACACACACACTTAGTGATCTTCCATTTCCTACTGAGCCCCTTGTCCGAGCTACAGTGTGCGTTGCCATGGTAATTAAATACTCTTAAAAATGAGTTGGTACTTCCAGGGGAACATTTGTGGCATGTTTGTGTATGTGTGTGTCCTGATAAAAAGCACACGTACATCGTAGGGCTAAGTGCACACTCCTCTATGCTCCTCACAACAACAATGGCCCCTCCAGTGCACCCTCTGTCAAAGAGCTCAAACTCGGTGACGACACCACACTGGCATCAATGCAAGATGGGTCGGCCGGCTGTAATGGTCGAGTGCAGACATACAAATTGGAGCTTAATATGCCGAAACAATCGAGATTCAGGTCTCACACTTTTTACAACACTTGCCTACTCATCCCCTCATGGATATTACCGACAGCAGTGTGGCTCAGTTATTAGAGAGACATCACTCAAACAGGAGGACACGTTGTTCAGCCCCAGACTCTGACCTGAATGGAGGTGAGGGGCAGAAGGGCCATATTCTGATCAATAAAGCGTCACATTATTATAAAATAGGCACAGAAATGAGCATGTTCCCAAGGATCATTATCTCAAACACTCCAAAAATTATGCCCACCATCCACCAACAAAAACAAGCACAACTGAGGCTGTTTTTTCATGTTGCAGCAGAAAATTGTACATGTTATAACTAATACTTACCCAAGTCCACAGATCTGTTTTTATAAGCATCAGCACAATGTCCATCACTGTCTGGTTTGCTCCCCTCTTCTACCCCTCAGAAATATCTGCAGTGTCATCTGTCCTGCTGAGAGGGTCAGTGGATGTGTGTGTCGCTCTATCAAAGACCAGCGAAGTGTCAAGAAAGTGTAGCAGAGATTCCCATGACCCTTCTCACCAAGCCAAAGACCTGCTTGAGACAGCACGCTTTGAGAGGAGGTACTTGTTCTTCACTACTGCTACTAGAAAAGCTTTTTCCTATAAACAGACTACCTCCTTAAAAGCTGCCTTAAGACTGTGGCCCATCTCAACTTTCTTTCAGATGCCAACCTGTCTCTAAAATCACTCCATCGGCCGATTCGGTCATCCTGTTAGGTACAACTTAATTGGCAATGCAAGCACATTTTTACTCTTCTACATGGGTCTTTTCTCGTGAGTACATCCGGGCACCATTTCTTCCATTTAGGAGACCTGGATAAAAAGTTTCTAGTCCAATTCCCACTGTAAATGGTAGCATGGTTCGCTTCAATGATTATTGATTCTCTGTCTGCAGTGTCCACACAACACAGATCATTTTAAACCCTTCTGGGACCAAAGACATTTGTTTTTTGTGTAGGTAGACGATACATCTGAGCACTTTGGGTTCAGGAAGCAAAGCTTTTGCAAAGCACTAACCGTCTGGACTCTCTCCTGCCCACATCCAGACTTGCGGGCTGAAAGAAAGTAACTAAGTAGATTCAAGAGCAGCACTTGGTCCAATTATGAGGTATTTTAACCGAGTATGTCCATTTGGTGTTACTTTATACCCTTAGTAAACTACATTTCACAGGGATGTGAAACGTAACACAAAAAATATGATATATCATAATATGTGACAATCTGAAGGGGGCATAATGAGTATTTTTACTTTTGATTCTTAATACATTCTCTCTGCTAAACCTTAAGCATTACGTATAATTTAGTATTTTTACACCACTGCAAATCCATAAGGTACTGATATGTCCTTTATGGAACACATTCATGACTTGGTTGTGGAGTCATTTTAAAAGCTCCCCAAAGCCACACTTATTACTTTAAAACATAGTGACTTTTTGATGTGATTTTAAGTTAATGCTTTGGCACCTTTGTTGCTTGTCACCACTTCATGATACCAAAACAACTTTTTAACACATCATGAATGCAGTTTTAAGTCATGCAGTCATAGAGCTATTCTGTTTGAAGACGTATGAGGCCCTTTCCTTTGAAATGGGAAATTCCTCCCTCTCAATGTTTTGTTGTTTAACTCAACAATAAGTCAAACATTAAAGATTCATTGCTGTAGTATATGTCAAACAAACATGGTGTTGTGTATTTAGTGTGTGTGTGTGTGTGTGTGTGTGTGTGTGTGTGTGTGTGTGTGTGTGTGTGTGTGTGTGTGTGTGTGTTTTGCAGCACCATGCTGCTGTGTGAACAAGCGTTTAAAACAGCTAGATTTTACGCTAACTCTAAATTGTTCCTCCGAGACACAGACACGTAT
The DNA here is from genome assembly GCA_023566125.1 of Zingel zingel. Classification (NCBI taxonomy): domain Eukaryota; kingdom Metazoa; phylum Chordata; class Actinopteri; order Perciformes; family Percidae; genus Zingel; species Zingel zingel. The sequence goes on along the minus strand of CM042330.1, from coordinate 13,777,254 downwards.
GCACAAACACTGAAGGTAATATGTTCAGTATATAACAAGGGTTGGTGAGAGCTCACAGTCATTAAGCAATTTGAAATACCTTATGCAACCCCTATGCAGACAGGTGATGCAACAGGCAACAACACAGCAACATACAGTACTGATACAACAACGAGAAAGCAAGTGTATGTGTGTGAGTATAACAAGTGCGGTGTCCTGGGAAAGAAAGGATAAGAGCCCACACAGCATTCTAGGCTTTTTGTATTGTGGTTACAGGGAGAAAATTGCAGCACATTCTGCAAATAATAATGATGATGAAAGTTATTCAGTGGAACAGACCAGCAGGGACTGACTTGGTGTGTCGAGATGAGGCAGGAAATGAGCATCATGCCAACAGCAAAGAACATTTGTAGAGAGGGAAAGAATAGTGGAGCATTACGCTGGTTTTCCACAGGCAGCTTTTTTCAACTGCAACGCCGTGACATGCAGAGTTTCCAAGAGGAATTGTGTCACCACAACATGATGCCGACTGTGTACACGTTTTGCAGACAACTTGTTTGTGTTGATATGCGTTTCTATTGGTTTCTTTCTGGCATATCACAAACTATCTGGTAAGTTTTCTATTCCAGTCACACACTTTGCCGCTTACAAAGTTGTTTAGTTTATTTCAAATAACGCTACATATTGCTAACAACCAGCTAGTTGTCATTGCTACAATGCTAACATTACTGCAATGCTACTAGTTCTAAAACAAAATGTATATAAAAACTCAGCAGGAATACCAACTGCCTGCCCAACTCTCTGCCAAGCTAGCTGTTAACTTCCCCGTAGTAAGCTGTAGGAAAATCACAATCAATTAAATATAGCATGCGTGTATACACGGGAGAATATAATGGAGGCACGTTCGCGAGTCTGCCCTCTGATTGGCTACCGCTCTCCCAAAGTTGGCTCCGAGTCTCTGGCTCCGAGAGCGGTAAACATCCAGGCATTTTCACCACCGTCAGCGGACTTCGCTCATGCCACTGTTCTCATAGTGAATGAATTGAATCGCTCCGCTCTGCCGTTATTTCAGCTGCCTGTGGAAACCCAGCGTTACACAGGTGGACTGAGGTTGTAGAGCCAAGCGGGGAAGAAACGACTTCACTGTCAGCACGATCTCTCTCTAGCTTTCAGACACAATGCACTCACACATCCAGAAAGCACATGCTCACAGCCTAAAAGATGCACTGACAAAGTGTACACCTTACACTATCACACAAGGCGTGTGTACACACACGCACAACCTGACACAAGCATACAGGTAAGGTATTCACAGTTTGAGTTAGCTGCAGGTGGGACTAATTGTCTAAATTGTCTAAATGCGGGTACACTTCTCCCCTTGTTCATCCTTGTTTTTCCCTTCTCCTCTCTTCAGCTCCTGTCCTTTTCTCTTCTTCTATTCACGCTCCACCTGTCCTGAACTCCTCCAGTCTTCTCTTTTTCTGTTCTGCTCCCTCTAAATCTTCTTCTCTTCTCTATCATTTCCATCTCGTCTGTCAGTCCATCTACAACCTGGCCTGACCTGGCTGAGGACACACATACACACCTCGATTAGGATGGTACATTGTAGATGGAAAACTCAACGTCATTCAATTTTAAAGATGATGGTGACAGTGGACACAGCAGAGTCTGACTGTCAGTTTTAACAGTTCCAAATTGTAACCGTCCTGTGCAAGAGATTGTCGAAGATGTTAACAGTAACAGAGAGAAAGTCATTATTTCAAGTATGGGAAACTCTTTAAACTTATTTGGTGGATTGAATGGTCAATGTTCTTTTCTTTGGTGTATTTAACGCTCATTGCAAATCTTAAACTGCCACAATTTTAACCAACAAACAACTGACTGCTTGGGGTCTATCTCATCCTCCTGACATTAGCTTTTAAATCACACCAAATGTGACAAGTGCCACACAAATTTGTTAAAAAGGCCCTACACAGCAACGTTATAAGCTGTCTGCATATTTTAAAATTGCCAATGTTTAATTTAATTATTACATTTTTTATTTTCTAATAAACTTTTGTCTAACAGTTTTCCAATCCCTGTTAGTGCTTTTAAATACAAACATAAAAAGGTATAACTAGTTGATTTAAGGACAGTTACTTCATTTTAAAGTCTGGAAAATGAACAAGAAAAATATGATAGACCAAATGATTATCTAGACCATAATATGATCAGGTCTTATGATAGACCAATGACACTGTCGAGTATAAAACTTTTGTGAACGTTTTATAAAAGGCAGAAGTGTGATTTCAGTTCAGTATTTTATTTGTGTAAAAGGTATCTAGGGTGACTGTCTAAAACTGAGAGAGTTGGCTGGTAGACTGGAGGGCAGCAGAGTCTCAGCGGGCAACAAAACAATCTCCTAGAGGAGCTGTGATATGGTCACCATTGTGATTAAAGACCTCTGACACCTAACAGCAGCATCAGTAGTGAGTACCGATCAGCTGACTTAAGCAGCAACTCAAGCAACTACTGAGGGGCAACAACAGAAATGGTACATTATTCTCATACTAGTCTGGATCAACGACAGTTCATTTCCAGGATAATCACCGGAACATCAGGCGCTGCCGGATGTCCCTCGCCTTCTACTCCTGTGTGTTGCCAACTCCTCTGTCTTCGGGAGAAACAAATTTGAAGCTAGCAAGCTACACGCTGATAATGGCAAAGTTTTGAAGAAAATTTGGATTGTGCAATAAGGCAGGCCTGCTTGGTTCTTTCGGGGGAATGATTGTAAAGATTTACAAAGAATATATTTATGGCATTTACTATCTTACTGGAACGTTTTGGGAGCGATTGGCAGGGATTTGCTATGGACAAAATACACACGGCGAAACACTGGTAAGAGCAAATTAGGTTTAACCATGTATCAAGCTAATTTAAATAGCTAACGTTACTGTATTGTGTAAACAGTTAACTTCATTTAATATTGTATGTGGTGTTTTCTTTTGCAGGGTGCAAATGTTCCACCAAAACAAGTTCCTCCCCGAGATCATTTTGCAGAGCCACCGTCTCTGCAACCAGAGCTTAGCACCGCCGAAGACGATTGTGATTTGTTTAAAGAAATGCAAACAACCCAGAGTGCTTTTTCTCCTATCCTCATTTTTTCTCCTATTCAACCAGATTGTTGTGGTGAAAAGCAAGCTGGCAAAGGCAAAGCTTTGGTTTTCGAAGTCGATCTACATTCCAACCCTCACCTACGGTTATGAGTAGGGCTGTGACAGTATAGATGTTTTCTTACCGCGGTGAAGAAGCAATGCATTACCGCGACATGGCGGTTAACCGCAAACCCGCTGTTATGAGAGTAGCTTAAGTTAGAGCGAAAATGGCAGGGCGCCTTAAGTGAGTGATGTCAGCGCCTGTGTGGTTGCGCAAGGAGAGCGAGCAGTGAGCGTAGCATATGAGTGCGGCTGTGAGAAAAAGCGATAAAAAAGGGATAGCAAAGATGATGTAAAGTGAGTTAAAAGTGAACAATAAAACAAGCTTCTTGTACCACGGTGGCTTCATATGTTGTCAATACTTCCTTTCGACATACTGTCTGTTGCAGCACAGTGTTTCCAGTACAGCTCAATGTGAGTCATTACTGCGTTTCGCTGTCATTTACGGTCTACTCCACAGACAGTTCAGAAAGCTCTATTGTCAATAAAGTAAAAAAAATAAATTTGCTGACAATGCCAGGGGCAGACGCTTCGCAGCACAGCGGTCTAGCAGCTGCACACAGAGAGAAGAGAGGGTGACTCTCTACCAATATAAGCTGCTCTGTTTTAGGCTACAAAACGTGCATGCAGGCTAACATTACCAGTGTTGTTTTGTCAGGATTAAGCCATAAGCAGAAGGAAACTCCCCTAGCTGCTAGGCTAATGTGCAATGGTAAACACTGCAGCGGTAACGTTAATGTATCCACCTCAGCTGAGAATGGAGAAATGTCTGGAGAAAGAATGGAGAAATGCATTCCCTACCGTGTATTATATTAAATGTTAGAAATGTAGAAATAATTCATAATAATCGGACGCACAAAAGAAATGTCCCATAAATTTGAATGGACTGTCTATCAACCTTTGCAAAGCTCAAAGTGATGAGCAACTTAAGTTTTGTTTTCCATATTTCCTTGAATATAGAAGACAGTCGATAAGGATTAGTAAAGAATGATTATTGTTTTTATTATATTTCACATCACATATCTGTTCTCCTGTAACTTTCTGTCTGCAGTATGAAAAATAATAAAATAAAAAAATAAAAAAATGCGGTGATGACAGTGATGATGTCTTTACTGCAGTAGTGTGACGTCACCGCTGATGTTGCGGGGATGCGGATACCGTCACAGCCCTAGTTATGAGCTTTGGGTAGTGCCTGAAAGAATGAAATAGCAGAAACAACTGTGTTTCGTCCGCAGGATGGCTGGGTTTATCCTGCGAGATAGGGTAAGAGTAGATATCCAGAGGGAGCGGCTCCTGAGCGTCAAAAGAAGCCAGTTGAAGTGCTTCGGGCATCTGATCACAATGTCTCTTGGGCGCCTTCCTTTGGAGGTTCTCCAGGCACGTCCAACTAGTGGGAGATCACGAGGTAGACCCAGAACATACTGGAGAGAAAATCTCTCTCTCCTCTCTCTCTCCACAGATCCCACAGAGGCTGTAAAACGTTGCTGGGGAAAGGGAAGTCTGGACTACCTGCTGCCACCACGACCCAGCCTCGGATAAACAGCAAAAAATGGATGAATGTATGGTTTTATAAAAAGGTCCTTGAAAAAGAATATTAGGCTTGTTCGAGATGAACTGCGCCTTGCCTGTAAAGTGGACAAGAGCAGGTGACAGCAGCGGGGGGCGGAGACAAAAAGCCATTTCAGCCGTTTCCAGCAGCCTTCAGGATGAGCAGGAAGTCACATAAACACTCACATCCTGTTAGGTCCGATTCCGATTTAATAAAATGTTATCAGACCCATATATCAGCTTGTACACAGTCTCCAGTTGTTTTTATTAAGACAGAGTAGCTGTCAAAATGCTCACGTGTGCATGACGTCAGAGCAAGTCGGGATCAAGTCGGACACAAATCTAACCAGCATGCATTGGGCGGCGATCTCCAGTGATCGATTCTGCGCAGACCTGGCCCGTCTCAAACGAGCCTATTGTTGGAAATAGAATGAGAGCACACTTATATTGTTTTCTATTTTCTGATCTGCCTTTCTTTAAATCACTCGCTGTAGCAAAGTGGTATTGATGAGCAAGCATTTCTCACTATGTAGTTATAAAATATGCAAAAATATGTCACTGCTTTATGGATCTTACTACACTTGGTTCAATTTGCCCTCCAGTGGTTAAAGTGGTGAAGTCATGTTTATGGCCAATTCTCCAAACACTAAAAAACACTTGAAACCATTCTGTGCTACTTTATTGCACTCCTACAAATCATACAGCTGGCAGAGAGAAGCTCAAACTTATTGCAATGTTACCTTTTAAATGATTTCCCACAGTTCTCTCAAATGCTGAACAGCTCCTATTGATTTGCAGCTTGTGAGAAAATACCTAAAATTACTATCTGCTTCATTGTACTTGCAAGTGTCTTGGTGTCATCTTTCCACTTCTGTATACGCTGCTGGAAAAACGCTACACATCTGAGTAGATATGTTCACATTTTTTTCCCTCTAAAAATGTGATTAACGAAACCATAAACGTGATATTTATATATCATTTTTGTTTGGTAATTTATGAATGGGTTAATTGCTTCAGTCCAACTCTGCTTACTCAGTAACCTCTAACTAATAGAAATCTTCCCAACCAGCCTCTGTGTGAAAATCACAGTAGAAGCAGCTGATTGCGTTGTTGGCTGGTACAGTGATGGATAGTGGTCTATTTTTGGTGGAAAGAGAGGAAATAAAACATGACACACATTAAAAAAAAAATCGGGGGACACAGAAATGTGATAAGGTAAACGTATTCACAACTTTGCAAGTAAGCAACTCAAGTCAGTAAAGGACCATTTAAAAAAAAAAAGTAATCCTACTTTTACCATCGTCACCACTAATGAAGACATTGTATTTGTTTGCTTTAGACTATTAAGGGCTTTGATATCAGTTACTACCATTATTATTAGTATGATTATTGGTATTTGTATTGTTGTCCCTTTGTCAAAGAGGATCTCCACACAGCTTAATACTGAAGAACTCAAAACAGCATATAAGATTATCAATGACCCCACACATGTCCTGATTACTTTAAGCTGATGCCATCAGGAATGAACCATCACATGTGTGAACAGCCACAGTAAAAGGTATGCCCAGTTTACCTTGTGTTAGTCTCGCTTTGCCAGACCTTCCTCCACCGCACTGCGGAGGAGGGTCTGACGAGTCCACACAGCATTCTGAGATGGGAGAAAAACGTGCTCTGGTTTATTGGCATTTCTTTAAACCAGCTAGCTGTCTGGATTTACCCTGCAGAGATGTGAGAAAAGGTTAACCATAGTCCTCATAAATCGACCGGGGTTTAAAATGCCAACACAAAGGAGGCCCAAGGCAACGGATATCCGGCCTAAATGAGTGAAATCCAGCAGAATTTCCGTCGGTAACGGAGCAATCCCGATAGTGGAACGTCAAGGATATAGACTAACCTTGTGTATACTCTTTTTGACATAATGTGTCTTTGTGCTGTTGTGTGTGTATTTCAAACTTTTTTTTTAAAAAACATTGTTATATTTGTATATCTAGATAGTTTTTTATGCATGCAAGTTTATCCTTTATGTGCACATCCATGGTAAAAAAGGCATATATTAAAAGATCAATTTTGGGATTTTATTAATCAATATCAGATCACTTAAATAAAGATCGATATTAATTGGAAAATAGATTATTTTAACCCAGCCCTAAGTAGTACTACTACATTTATGGTAAAAGCATAGTCTTAATATGTATTTTTAGTAATGTACTTAATGTTGACATTAAGGAAAGAAAAGCAACTAATAGAGCTAAAGACCATTTTCTTTCCCCATTTTGGTCTCTTTTAATCCCTACACATGCTCTTTACACATACAATTTGATATTATGTTTTGGAGACAGGATGTATTATTGACTAAATTACCAGGAAGTCTAAAAACCAAGAGGAAAAAGGAAACACAGCGACAGAAAAAGCAATAGAGGGGACGGATAAAGAAATGAAGAGCAGGCGAACAAGAGACTGTATGGCAGGAAAACAGAAGCCCTTGAATGAGGACAGTGAGTGAGAAAGTATTAGAAAATGAGAGAAGAATTGAGACAGGAAGAGAAAGACCTCCACCTTTCTATCTCTGTTGTCATCTTGTCTTTACCATTAATTTCCCTCCGTTTCCTTTTTCTCTGGCACTCCCCTCATCCGTCACTCACTGTATCTCCACCTTGCTCCTTCCTAATGCTCTCCCCCTTAACTCCACAAGGATCATTATCATTCCGTGCTTTCTCTTGCTGCTTCATTTAATCACTCTTTAACTCCCTCTGATGCATTTGTTCCCCATTTCTCTTGCCCTGCCTCATTCACCATCTCTCTCTCTCTCTCTCATTCACTCATTCTCTCTTGCCCCTCTCCCATCTTTGTTCGCTTCAGTCATCAGCGCTCTTCTGTATCTCCCTCACTTGTTTAAAATGCCTTTAGTGCTGGAGAGATTCTCCGGTCAGTGCTTGGTGGGGGCTTTCAATTTCTTTACAATTCATATCCCTCTCTCTCTGTCATGCAAGCTATTCCATTCACTTCATAATTTATGTTCCTCCTTTGTCTTCCTCTGTCGCTCTCCTCTCACCTCTTAATTTTCTGGACATTCCCTGTTTTTTCGAACAGATTATTCTATTCTTTTCTTTTTTTCCTCAATTATGGAAGTACTCCATTTTAAAAAATCGCTCATTCACTACAACAGCTGCAGTCTTGCTTTTCTGTGTAGGTAAAAGTCAAGGCAACTGTGCACTTAAAAGAAAAAAAGATTTGTGCAACAAATGTCCTTATACCTTCTACTCCAAAAATAAGAGTTGCATGCCAGGACTGAATTGCAGTTATATAGCTAACAGTTACTCCCATTTCAAAGTAAAATTGTCATTTCTCACTTTCACATGTCAACTTGGGCCCCTATTTTCATTATCGAAACATTTACTTAATATCCAAAATGGTTACAAAGAGACCCACTTTTATTTTGGCAGAAAAATAAGAACTTCTGCTGCCAGGTCCCTACTTATATTCTGCTATACGGGGGTAAACATGCAATGCATGTCATGCATGTATTATATTATACGGTATTGTATGGCTTGTATGTACATAAAGCCCATGCAAACACAAGTACACACACCGCTATTGCAGAACAGAATGTGATAAATTAGACCCATAACATTTATTTACTATATTAATGGTATAGTGGCCACACAAATGTGTATAAGATGCCTATGTTTTAACCTTTCAGTCTTTGTCAGTGCTACATAAAGCATCAGGACATACAAATGAGCAACAGACAACAAATAACAGGTCTATGCAAGTCCAAAATAAAGTCATTTTAGGTACAGAAAAATCTTGAATTTGTAACTAGCTTAAAACAGGTGTTTAAACAAATGTAGAGCACTATTAAAATGCTCAAACCGATGATTTGTCAGACTGACAATGATTAACACAGATTTCACCTGGCCTTACAATATCTCCAACACTATTAGCATGTTTTATCCACAGAGGTTTATTCATTAACTTAATAATTGAAATCATAATTTAATCATTCAAGCTTCTTCCAGTCCTGTTGATCTCTCCTGGTCTCAGTGTTCTCAATCTAAAGGCCTCTTCACACGACACTCATGTTATGTCCTTATATCAAAACTGATCCCAAACCTGTGTGTTATGTGAAATTACATTTAATGTCATCATCAATGCTCTCGATACCTGTATTTGGTGGCTGACATGACCACAGAAACAACAAAAATACCAAACAATAAAATTGTAAGGATCTTCATGGAGCATAAATACTGCTTAATAGGTCAGTCAATTAAAAGCTAATTAAACTGCTACCATTCAGAAATTGTGGTGGGCATATACTATTTTTTTGACATTTGATTAGTTAAACCATAAAAGACGATTAAAAGTTGTTGTTACTGTAGTTGCAGCACTGGTCTTTGCCCAGAACGATCCCTCTTAAATCAGCTAGTAGTATCATGGCTCCATTCATGCTGCTTTTTTATAGTGGTGGTGCACGTGCTTAAAGCTCGAGACACACCAAGCCGATAATCGGCCGTCGGACAGTCTGGCGAGGTCAGTGACTCGAGTCTGTTCGGTGTGTTCCATGCTATCGTCCGTCCGAGGGGCCGTCGGCCTTCATTTTGGCCAATTTGACTTGAATCAGAAGGCAGGCACTGCCGGCAGTCAGACTCAAATGACCCATCTGATTGGTAGAGTGCCAACCCGCAAACGAGGAGCGGAATGAGCGTGACTAGAGTCTCTCAAAATCTGACGAAAATCTTTTAAACTGACCTTTGTTGATCTGAAATGAAGACAGATTCAGCAACTGCATGGCCTATTTCTCGCTTAAAATGTTTTCAGAAACACGTTTCGGTGAACTATTTTAGTAAAATATGAGATTGTATTCTGAACCATAGATAAATATATATACACTGACTATGATTCTGAATGGCCGCCATGACAGTCTGGCTTTGAATTTCCGGAGAAACCAGACCCACGTGACGGATCAGTCCAACTGCCTTTTCTGCCGAGGGTCGGCCATCTGGTTGGTGTGTCACGACCTCAACACTGAGTGAAACTACTCTGATTTGACTGAACCAACTCAAATCAGCTGTTCTGGAACCGAAAACTCAGAGTTTCCCATCTCAGGGTAAATCAACTCAGAGTTCAGGGTTAGACTTACAGTTTGTTAAACCTCCTTCCTGAAATGGGCCCCAGTTCCTTTGTTGTTGCTGCTGTTTTCAAATACATAATATAATAAAAGAGTGCATCCACCTCAGATGTACCAGTTACAAAAATATCACAGAGTATACATATTTGTAAAATGTTAAATAGGCTCAGTCTAAAACGTCCTTACCCTAAAGGTAGGCTACATATGAGGTATACAAAGTTACACAAAACATAAAATACATAAAAAAGGTTATTGTGACTTTTTCGCACAGATGTCCACATACAAGGAGGGTAGGGGCATATCCAGTTGATGCAAATTAAATCAGCGAGATCAGATAAATAATATAAACAACCTCAAGGCACCACACATAATTTCCACCATCCTTTAGTTGTTATGGCAATGCGTGATTACAGCAGTGGCAAATGTAGCAGATGAATCCAACTGCCAGAAACTGTATGTTTGAGCAAACATGAATCAAAAAACACTACAAAGCAGCCACACATTGTTCATCAACCCAAAAAGTGGATTTGGCTAAACAACTGATGGTGTACGAATACACCTGAGACATCACCTGCATCAACTGTTTTGAACACAACGCCATTAATTCTTGCTTTCATTTAGCAATGCCAACTTTGTAAAATGTCACCTCCACGCCTATATGACACACACAAAACAGTTGTAACAGTAAAATGTGTGTAGGCAACAGTAGTGTTGCCATTTTATTAGCAAATTGGGAAAAAGCACCTGTTGCTGTTATCAACGAAGTCGACACGTGTATTAGCGTGCACTGTATCTTTGTTTTGTTTCCAGTTCTGGCTGAACTTTTTCTTCCTCACTTCCTCAACAGTTTCTTTGACTTTTTGTGGCAAAAAATCCGCGCAAAAGTACAAGTTTATCCTGCAATAGTCCATTCATTGTTCAACACCACACACAAGGTAGACAGACTCCATTCTCCCAACTCCAACAAGCGTCAGCTAATCAGACTACATATATCACAGCTTTTTCTGTCTGTGATGAAACAATGAAACCATTTCTAAACCGAGTGTTTAACTCCAAAATAAAGAAGATAGAAGTAAAATATAAAGAAAAGTAAAGTAATAAAAATAAGTTATAACAAGCAGTAAACTGTTTTATGCTTATAATACCAAGCCCACTAACACAATCAACACCTGTTTAAAGCTAGTTACAAATTCAAGATTTTTCTGTACCTAAAATGACTTTATTTTGGACTTGCATAGACCTGTTATTTGTTGTCTGTTGCTCATTTGTATGTCCTGATGCTTTATGTAGCACTGACAAAGACTGAAAGGTTAAAACATAGGCATCTTATACACATTTGTGTGGCCACTATACCATTAATATAGTAAATAAATTTTGTGGGCCTAATTTATCACATTCTGTTCTGCAATAGCGGTGTGTGTACTTGTGTTTGCATGGGCTTTATGTACATACAAGCCATACAATACCGTATAATATAATACATGCATGACATGCATTGCATGTTTACCCCCGTATAGCAGAATATAAGTAGGGACCTGGCAGCAGAAGTTCTTATTTTTCTCCCAAAATAAAAGTGTGTCCCTTTGTAACCATTTTGGATATTAAGTAAATGTTTCGATAATGAAAATAGGGGCCCCAGTTGACATGTGAAAGTGAGAAATGACAATTTTACTTTGAAATGGGAGTAACTGTTAGCTATATAACTGCAATTCAGTCCTGGCATGCAACTCTTATTTTTGGAGTAGAAGGTATAAGGACATTTGTTGCACAAATCTTTTTTTCTTTTAAGTGCACAGTTGCCTTGACTTTTACCTGCACAGAAAAACAAGACTGCAGCTGTTGTAAGGAAGCAAGTGTTGTTATCAGTCACACTTGCACACACACACACACACACACACACACACACACACACACACACACACACACACACACACACACACACACACACACACACACACACACACACACACACACACACACACAAATGAAATGTAAAATGGCTTCTTTTTTTTTTTTTTATAAAACCTGATACTTTCAAGTTGTAGTGAAGTAGAGAAATAAGAGAGGAGCAAGTGACCAAACCTTTTCTTTACTTCCAGAAACTTCTACCCTTCATAATTAAGTGCATATGTGCATATTTAATATAACATTTCCCAGCTAGGTCTCTCATCCCTGGGGTCATTTCTGGGGAATATGAAAGGGTGACAAAGAGATGGAAATAGAAGTGGGAGATACAGTATAGAGGAGAAGTGGGAGATGTCAAGAAGATGCTGAGAGTTTGACCTGAAGGTATACTAAATAATGGAACGATGAAGAGGAGGGTGGAGAGGAGAGGTGAGGAGAGGTAGGAGCTGCCATCACCTCTTTCTCTCCTTTAGCTTTTCCTTGTCTATATTTGTTTTCCTAACTCCTATTTCTTCTTCTCCTCCACTCTTATTGACACTCCATAAGGTAGTTGCTTACTCACATTGGGATAATTTACATGCACTTTTTTTAATATTATCTATAGTTATTGACATAATTAAGTTGTTGTGTGTGTATGAGAGTATATAATGAGAGTAAGGTCATAATCATAGAAAAACAGATGGTAAAATATGTATATATTTCTTAGCCATTCATTGTATTAAGAAGTGGAACCTCTTCAGCTTTTCAGACAGTCAAAGGGCAGTATACTTCGACCCTTGTGTTGTATTGAGGCAAATCAATGGAGTGCACATGGGGTGATGAGCAGTACACCAGTTATTAAATGAATCCATGTTCACTGAGTTGTTGGAGAATTGTGCTACTTTGACCCAAGTAAACACTATAATCATAATATTGCCTGATAACTCCATAGTAGCCTAATGAGGTATTGCTAAATGTACTCAATTAGTAGAACACAAGAATAATCTTAAACTCCTGGATTGCCAAGATTACAAGCAGGCAACACTGGGAATGCAAAGGGCAGGGCAGCGATGCTCTAGCAAGATGTTTAGGTGATTAACACATAATGTAGGAAAGCCCAAAACACTTCAAATCTTTGTTTTTTCTTACAGCTCTATGGTAGTTTTTGATACAACACTTAAAGAGTCTTTTGAACAAGGAATTGTAGCAGTTGTGACAGTGGAAGAGAGTTGATGCTGCCCGTCAGAGGACTTCAGGGGGCAACTGAAACCAAGTGGATTTCAAACAAGATACTGAAAACTTCTACTCAAGCAGGATTTTACTCAAGCTTCTGACCATGGCCTGGAGCCGGCTGACCCCTTCACTCCCCTTATTCATAAGCACCACCACATCAGTTAATTTTCTCCCAGCTTTGTTACCTCAGGAGGGAATACATGAATGAAAATGAATCTTTAGTTATCAATAAATAGATCTTCAGTATCCTAGAGGAGAGGACCTTGGCATTTCCACGCTTAAATATATTTAAAGTCCTTGCTGTATTACTGGTTGTTTATGTGAAATGTCAGTAGCCTAAAGCCAAGTTAAGATGTATACATACTATTAGAATCATCATCGAGGATCATCAAGTGAAAAAGTGAAATTGCCTTCGGCTGTGATTTTTTAAACCATTTTCCTGTCTGTGCCATTAGAAATCTGATAAGCATGAATAGAAGATTAAATCACCCAATAAGTCGGTCATTACTGTATTTTGTAGAGCTCTCACAGCACTGTGGAATAAACACATGTCCGCTGGTGTTTCTGGTGAAAGGTTTGTTTATCTTATTTATGAGGCCACACTGAGAAACACAAGATTTTTCTCTCAAACTTCAAATTTTTCTTGTTTGGTTTTGTTGTACCTGACAAGTGAAATTCGTATATGTAGTTGTTTTATTGAGGCCAAATACTAAATTAAACAGTGTGTCACATTTTCTTCATTAAAATGTAACCAGGCTGTGCCTTAGGTTTCATCTTTGCGGTAACTTACTCTTAAACTGATACAAAAAAGGATTATATTCTGTATAAAGATGCTTATTCATGTTTCATCTATAACTTGTATTTGCCTCCAAAGATACTTTCTCATTTCTATATTTCATTGTGCTGTACTTTGGTTTTTGTGTGCTACTTGCTTTGATATATGAAATGTTTTAGGGCACCTGAATGTTTCTTTAGCTGATATAGGCCTATTTTGTAACTCTACTGCCTCAGAACTGATTAACTGCTGCCTTTGCATAGGCTAAAAGTTTTACAGTGTAATTTTGGCGATACAACATTTTGGTTGGTGCTTTGTGTGTGTAAGCTGATTTAGTCAAATGCTTAAACTGTAAATGTGAATAAAGTTGAAAAAGTTTTTTCTGTTTTGTCTATTTTATTTAAAAGTCCTCCAGGTTGACTTCTTCAACTACAACACTTTGCAGTGTGACAGCAGACGAGGTATCGAAGAATCCACGAAAGGCAACATGTTGTCACGTTGGCACCCATGCACTATGCATCCTGTTATTTGTGTTTAAAGCACTGCTTTTGCTATCATTTAAATTTTGAGGATGCCAGAATGCAGTGGTGAGACACAATTGATTTATTCTGTCTTACTGAAACATGGCTGGGCCATGAAGAATATGTTAGTCTAAATGAAGCCACTCCTCCCAGTCATAATAATACTCAAATTCCTAGAGGCTCAGGCCGTGGAGGAGGAGTTGCAGCCATATTTGACTCAAATCTGTTAGTTAATCCTAAACTGAAACTAAATTATAACTCGTTTGAAAGTCTTGTTCTTAATCTTCAACATCCAACATGGAAATCATTAAAGCCAATCATATTTGTTGTTGTTTACCGAGCATCAGGCCCATATTCTGAATTTCTATCTGAATTCTCAGAGTTTTTGTCATGTATTGTCCTAAAATCAGATAAAATAATTATTGTAGGTGATTTTAATATCCATGTGGACGTTGACAGTAATAGTCTTAGTATTGCCTTCAACTCACTACTAGATTCAATTGGTTTCAGTCAGAGTGTGCATAAGGCCACGCACTGTTTTAACCACACCCTCGACCTTGTGCTGTCATATGGCATCAAAATTGAAGATTTAATAGTATTTCCACAGAATTCTTTATTATCAGACCATTTTTTAATAACCTTCAAATTCTTACTACCAGACTATATGAAATTAAATAAAACCTTCTACGCTAGATGCCTATCTGACAGTGCTATAGCTAAATTTAAGGAAGATATTCCAACAGCAATTAACTCAATGTCGTGCTTTAATATAACGGAGGACCTTTGTGCTAATTTTAGTCCTTCCGTAATTGATAATTTTGTAGACAGTGCTATGACCTGCCTACGGACGACTTTAGACTCTGTTGCTCCCCTCAAAAAGAAGACGAAGCAAAGGAAACTAGCACCTTGGTATAACTCCCAAACTCGCAAATTAAAACAAATCTCACGGAAACTTGAAACTAAATGGCGTTCTTCCAAACTAGAAGAATCTCATTTAGATTGGCAAGACAGTTTGAAAACCTATAGGAGGGCCCTCAGAAATGCCAGATCAGACTATTACTCATCATTAATAGAAGAAAATAAGAACAACCCAAGGTTTCTTTTCAGCACTGTAGCCAGGCTGACAGATAGTCACAGCTCTACTGAGCCATCTATTCCCCTAGCTCTTAGTAGTGACGACTTCATGAGCTTCTTTAATGATAAAATCATAACAATTAGGGATGGAATTCATCACCTTTTGCCCTTAACTTCTAACGGTTCACCTTTTGATACAGGAGTGCTAGAAAGAATGACAAGACCTGACATGTACTTTGACTCCTTTTTTCCTATAGACCTTCAACAATTAATACTAAAGGTCTCTTCAGCAAAGCCTTCTACCTGTCTCTTAGACCCCATCCCAACGAGGCTACTTAAAGAAGCGTTAACCGTGGTGAACACTTCATTACTAGATATTATCAATATGTCTTTATTAACAGGTTATGTACCACAGTCATTTAAAATAGCTGTGATAAAACCTCTTCTGAAAAAACCCACCCTTGATCCTGAGGTCTTAGCCAACTATAGACTTATATCTAACCTTCCCTTTCTCTCCAAGATCCTTGAGAAGGTAGTCGCTAATCAGTTATGTGACTTTCTACATAGGAATAGTCTATTTGAGGACTTTCAGTCAGGATTTAGAAAGCATCATAGCACAGAGACGGCACTGGTGAAAATTACAAACGACTTTCTAACTGCTGCTGACAAAGGACTTGTCTCCATACTTGTGTTATTAGATCTTAGTGCTGCATTTGAAACTATTGACCATACAATCCTTCTACAGAGACTGGAACACTTAGTTGGCATTAAAGGAATCGCACTAAGCTGGTTAAGTCCTATTTCTCTGATCGATCTCACTTTGTTAATATCAACGATAAATCCTCCAGGTACGCTAAAGTTAGCCATGGGGTTCCTCAAGGCTCAGTGCTTGGACCAATTCTTTTCTCCTTGTATATGCTTCCTCTAGGCAATATTATTAGGAAACACTCAATTAACTTTCACTGTTATGTGGATGACACCCAATTATACTTATCAATCAAGCCAGACGAAACCAGTCAGTTAGCTAAACTGCAAGTGTGCATTAAAGATATAAAATCATGGATGACCAGAATGCAGAGTTACTTGTGGTTCCCAGAGTCTCTAAAAGTAGAATGAGAGCCAGAGCCTTCAGCTATCAGGCTCCTCTCCTGTGGAACCAGCTCCCAGTCTGGGTTCGGGAGGCAGACACCGTCACCACTTTTAAGAGTAAACTTAAAACTCTCCTCTTTGATAAAGCTTATAGTTAGGAAGTTAGGAGTTGCAGCATTCGCCTGGACCGGAGGGGGAAGGTGTGTAGCCACAGTCATGACGCACCTCCTCCATATCTCTGCTTCTCTTCATAGAAAGCTTACTATATTTAGGGTATGAGGAGTTGCAGCGTGCGCCTAGACCGGCGGGGGTGGGTGTGTAGCCTCAGTCATGGCGCACCCCCATCCTATCACTGCTTCTCCCCATAGAAAGCTTACGCATACTTATATATATAAGGTATAAGGTGTTGCAGCGTTAGCCTAGACCAGCGGGGGAAGGTGTGTAGCCACAACACAGCCTCCCTATGCGGTTATAGTTCTAGACTACCGGGGTACCTCCTTTGACACACTGAGCTCCTCTCTTCTCTCTCTTTCCATCTGTGTGTATTCATGTTCCAGAAATGCTTGTTATTAACCTAGCTCCGGGGAGCTTCCCCGGAGTCCGTATGTTCTTTGTCCCCCCAGCACCATCATCTTGGATCATGAAGGCACCTACATCATGGTGGCAGCTGTCGCCGTGGTCCTGCCCTACGACCTGCTGTGCCCCATTACACCCTGCAATGCCCGGCGTCGACTTGCTATGTCCGGCCAACGCCCTGCCACGCCCTGTTACGCCCTGCTGTGCTCTACGACACCATTAACTATTACAACTACTCTAGTCATTATCTTAATTGTGACTTTGCTATTGCCATTGCTCATCAAACCCCCGACCGGCATCGTCAGACACCGCCTACCAAGAGCCTGGGTCTGTCCGAGGTTTCTTACTAAAAGGGAGTTTTTCCTTGCCACTGTCGCACTTACACATTGCATGCTCTTGGGGGAATCACTGGAATTGTTGGGTCCGTCACCAGACACCGTCACCACATTTAAGACTAAACTGAAAACTCTTCTCTTTGATAAAGCTTATAGTTAGGGAGTGAGGAGTTGCAGTGTACGCCTAGACCGGCGGAGCAGGGTGTATAGCTGCAGACACAGCACCCCTGCTTTTCTCTGCTTCTCTTTATAGTCATCAGATTTATCTATCAAATAATCAATACTATAGTGAGAGTAGGGGGAGGCAGGCCAGTACAGCCCGATCCGGTTGGGGAGAGTTCTAGCCCGACCAGGCACCTCTCTTTAACCTGCCTCTTCTAGTTATGCTATTATAATTCTAGACTGCCAGGGAAGTTCATTCCTTCTTATGACACAATGAACTGCTCTCTCTTCTCTCTTTTCTTTTGGTTCCTTTTATGTACATCCTGTCCCGGAAATGCTTGTTACTTATAGAGTGTGGTCTAGACCTACTCTATCTGTAAAGTGTCTCGAGATAACTCTTGTTATGATTTGATACTATAAATAAAATTGAATTGAATTGAATTGAATCAGCCTCCCAAATATGATCAAATTCCAATTGTTGGAAGACATTGAACGATGAGCAGACTGATGATTGGACAGGTGGGAGGCACTGAGGCAGAATAGAAAGAAACGGAAGCATTGACGCAGCGTGAGCATACAACAGAGCTCCTAGTGCACTGAACAAAGATAACGTGAAGACTTTAACAGGGGGGGTGCTTATTTTCAAATTTTTTGAGGAAAACTGTTTTTCAACTCTCACATTCAAAATAAGTACAGATAAAGTAAAAAATAATAAAGAATAATCTTTGCCAAACCGGCTAGAAAATGTGCTCAGATTCCTGCTTAATTCTGTTGATAGTTGAAGAGATAAAACTGTTATTAATGTTTAAACTGCATGTACACACACACACACACACACACACACACACACACACACACACACACACACACACACACACACACATACACACACAGCCTTTCTCCCAAACAAAACACACAACACAGATAAACACTCTTCCGTACACATCAATAACCTTATTAAAGTTTAATATACAATGCAGAGTCACAAACAGAAACTGTACAGTCTGAAAAAAAAGACTCAACAAGGATAAAGACAACAACAAGTAAGGACAGATTTTAAAATGATCTACCAAAAAAGGGTTTTATAATCAGCTATTCTGACGTCTTGTTCTGATGCCCTCTCATGTGCGCTGGAGAGAATTGAAAAGTATTTTATTAGAAGAGCGGGGGGACTGAGCAAAAGCTTATCAGAGTTTTCTACAGAAATAGAAATAGTCTTTCGAACACACACACACACACACACACACACACACACACACACACACACACACACACACACACACACACACACAGGCGCATACCATTATCAGTGTTATTGTGAGGTACTATTACCGGAATTATTATTAAAGAACTCCAGAGCCCTAATGTGAAGGACAGGGCAAGGAAAAACTGTTTATGACGCAATGTGTGGGTGACTGTGTGTGCATTTGAGAGGAATGAAGTTTGTGCATCTCCCCACAAGTCTGCTTCTGCAGCAAAATACATTGTATTTGCATACGCTGTGTGCATGCATGCATGCATGCACAACCACTTTTGTGCATAGGTGTGTTTTTTTTCCTGGGATTTGATCACAATGATAAAAAATAGAAAAGGGCCAGAATTATTCTTTAAGCATATGGTAATGTGTATTGTTCTGTTTTCTTTTCCTTCCTCTCATGTTACAGTATTGTTATAGTTGAGTATTGGTGATAACCTTTTGTGTTCAAAACATCTTTGCGTATTAAGGTAAACCCTCCTGCTATGCTAATCAAGTGTATCTGAATTTTGGAAAAGAGCAAAGGAAAAGAAGAGAGGAGAAAGTGCGCAGATATATTGTAGCAACTGAAGCAGTAAAGAGGAAATAAAAGGAAATAAGATTACACATCAAATCCCCTTTGCAGTGGGCCGCACTGTGACGCTGATGATACACAGCCGTCATACTGAGGCGATGTAGAGCTGTAATTATGCTTTCAGCAGGGACTAGGATTGGTTAGAGGCAGAGATCCTGCTCATATTACAACAGCCCATTCGGTTATAAATGATTGATTTAATAAATCTCGATTTCTCCTATCTGTCTGTCTGTCTGTATCTATGTCTATCTATCTATCTCTATATCCCAAAATGATTATGAAATCAGCTCATAGATCCCACAGCAGTCACTGTTGGAATCATTCAATATTAAAATTGCCTAGAAGCTAGTTCCCCTCTCTCTCTCTCCCTCTCTCTCTCTCTCTCTCTCTCTCTCTCTCTCTCTCTCTCTCTCTCTCTCCTCATCTTATGTCATATTATGTATCAAACTTCACAGCTGTCAACATGAGCTACATTCATAATGCAAAGTGCCCTGAACCTAGATCATATTTACATCTATCTATCTATCTATCTATCTATCTATCTATCTATCAATATATAATTTCTGTCAGAATATACAATTTAAATAAAGTATGTCTCAATCAACCCACATGAAGACATGACAACAGCAACAACAATGCTATTTCATACATAAGCACCTGCACACAGACACACAGACACACCGACACCGACACACACACACACACACACACACACACCTCCTTACTGCGTTGTTCTCTCACACACAGGCACACAGGAGTCGAACCCTCTGTCAACAGTGTAGGTAACTCATACATAAACATGACTTACAATAAACAGAAATGTTTGCGAGATGTTTAAACAGAGAGACAGGCAGGCTGAGGGACAGACAGACAGGGGCAGATGGTGCATACAGAGAAGATATGCAAGCCTGACGCAGAAAAATTGAAAGATTCTGTGTGTGTGCAGGCATACATCTGCCATCTGATGTGTTGGTCCCTCTCTAGCATACATAGTATGCACAGTGAACATGTCCATGAATTGCTGTTTTTTGTTTTTACATTCCTTTTATTTGTTTTGCCATTTATTCATTTGATGGATTTTTGTCTTTTGCCTTGAACAGGTTCATAATTATGTGCAGCTGCATGTGTCTGTGTGTTGACCTCTCCAGTAGACACCAGGGTGTTTAGTATTCTAGTCTCTCGCTGACTTTCTGTGGCAAATCATCACACACTTGTACACTCTCACACACAAATGACGACCCACTGCCACATAATTTCATTGTCGGCTCTAAAGCAGAGTTAATCAACTTGAATCAGTGTCCATATTATAAACACAAAGATCAACTGATAATGCTGAACATAGACCAAAGATTAGAAGCCTTTGTTATCCAACAGATAGCACCGCTGCACTGATTAAGTTTGTCAAAGTTCCTGACCCAAAGGAGGGTTGTGGAAAATTAGAAAAGGCTCTCAAATGACTTCTGTATAGTGTGTGTTGGTGAGAAATGAGCCTCAGCCTAAGGTGCTAATGCCATCTTAGGTCTTTGCCATTAAATTAAATGTTGTTCCTGTAAAAAGATGTAGTAAAATAGGCTGTGTTCATTATAAGTAATATATACAAGTCATGTTGCTCTAAATTTAAGAGTCTAAAATGTCCATTTCAACCTCAACAGTTAGTGTGGTTAAATACCAAAGGTTTGTCCTGAGGGTACGCTGGAGGAAAGGTTATGGGGTTGAAAAAGTCAAAATCATTATGGACATCTTCCTATAGTTTTGTGCGCGAGGTTGACATTTTGACCTGGCAGCAGCTCGATATTCAGAACCAGTTTGATATCTAAAGTACGTTACGTGCATTAAATAATATAAGTGACAAATTAATAATCCGATTCTTATATCAGGTGCAAGCTAGTAAAATAGAAAAAGCAGGCAGGCGGCGGTGAGGAAGAGATGAGAACAGAAATACATTTTGGCTGTGGAGCTCCTGGCTACATTCAGACAGCGCAGCGGGAGGCATGTTCGGAGCTTTCACTTTTTCTATTGCAAATTTTCTCTGAAAAATTCACCTGACTTGATATGAAAGCTTTATGTGCTATCTGTTCAGCCCACAGCCTGCACAGGTGCCTTTGTGCTCCCAAAATCTGTGCTGTTTGTCTCAGGTCAGAACACAATGATGGGACTCATACTGTAGCCACAGCTTGTCCGTTTTTTTTTTTTGCCTGAGGATGTATAGAACAAAGGTATTCTTCTCGTCTCTTTCTCACAGTAAATCACTAATAAATAAAACACATATTGTCCATTTTCAGTATATTTGTTATTACTTTTATTAATTATTATCATCGTCATCAACATTATTCTTCAAGTTTAGCTGTGTAACAAACTTTTTCTTGGCTTTCAAAATATGTTGAAATATTCTTGCATGAAATAAAACCTAACAACAGTAACATACAGAAATGTAGCAGAATAAAATAAAACATGAGAAAGAAAATAACTATAAAAAATTTCTATAAAAGCCATTCTACTAAAATATATTGGTTAAATGTACACAGTTGTGTGCGTGTGTGTGTGTGTGCATGTATGTATGTATGTATCTGACCAATAATAAACTGGCCTTTAGCTCCCTTGTCTCCCATGGTTAATACTGTACATCCCAAAATGTACACTGGATCCGTACCACTGACGGTGTGGGTCATTGTGTGTGTATGTGTGTGTGTGTGTGTGTGTGTGTTGTTGTCCCTTCCTTGGCAATAAGAACATAATAAATGGAGTGCAAGCAAAAGCATAATTCTCTATAACACATTCTGAGAAAGACAAAAATGAACAACAATGTAAACGCTGATGTGAAATGCCATTAAACCTTAAACAGACACTCACTATTAAAGTAAAACATGTAATGTGTGTCCTGCAGAACCTCATTTCTTACCAAATTATCTTGCCTATTTTAAACTATAAATGACAGCTAAAATGTTCCACCAAATTTCCTATCGACATTATTATCTATTTATGTTTTAGATATACAGTATCCTTACATGACTCATAGGAGACGTTAATGTTAAGCTGGCAAATACACAAAAGAAGATATTTGGATAGGAAACGGTTCTGCAGAGCACTTACAATATGAAAAGAGTGCATGAACAAAGTTTTTTATTATCAAAGCTGTGTTCTTTTTACTTCCAACTCACTAACACAGGGAAAGGATTTTTCTTTCAAAAGCTAAACGATTGAAACATTTTGGCATCAGAATTTGTCTCCAGCCCACTGAGAAATCCTAGTGGTCAAGATGAGATGTACAGATAGAGTAGATTTAACACAAAAAAAAACAGATTCATCCTATTCCTTTTTTTACATCTTTGTCCTGCTGTTTTCTATAAATCCCATGGAAATTTTTACCAATTTTTTCAATGTTTTAAAAAAATAAAAATTCATGTTGAATTTTTATCAAATGGGAATACCGTTGGCAAAAGAAACCTAAATCTGAGAAAATCCACACTTTGCTTTGAGCAAGTATTTGAAATTTTACTGCTGGTGACAATTTATTTTGACAAACCTGAAGGCCACTCAAGTAGGAAAAAAAATTAAACCTCAACAAAGTGAACATGAGTTCTGGTGTAACTGAGTCAGCATCAGCTTTTTGGGTGCAACACAATCATCTAACGCCTATTTAACCCCCCTCAACCTGTCTACCAGCTGAAAATACCTTTAAACAAAAGAAGGGATTCAGGATAGTGGAGGAAGACAGAAGAGATGAGTGGCAGAGGGTAGTAGTATCAGGTGGAAAGATCAAGAGAAAGAGATGAAGTCAAATTGGCCTACAGAGAAAGACACAAGTGATGTTGAATGGAGGTAAAGAGACAACAGAAGATAGGAGATGAATGGATACATAGACCTCTTTTTATCAGCCACTACAAGCATCATTTCATCCCATTCTCTCTCTATTCATCCACCTTCTGCCCACATATTCTTCAAAGGCACCCATCTATCCATTTCAGCAGGTATCACTCAATCCTTCTTTTTGTTCCATCTTTTAAGAAAGCACTGCTGGATTCATTTGCCTTTTTTGTTGCTACATTTGCAAATGTAAACAGTTTCCATTATGCTAGCAGCCCCTTAACTAAAAAAATAAACAAAAAAAACTTTACACATTAGCACAAGAGATTTCCTAGAATAAGGACAATTCAAATCACATAGCTTTGCTTTTTGAATTGGCTTCATCAGTGTGTTATGAATAGCGGAGCCATACATGGTCAAAGGTCATAAGCAAACTCTTCGGAGGACAAAAATGAATGTGTGTGGGACTGATTTCTTTGCATTGATACTGCAGCAGTGAGACGTCTTCTCTCAACAGTGACCGTGAGAAGACAGATGTTGCATCAACAGTTTGAAAGGTTTCTTAGCGTTTCATTGTGACATTCAGTACTGTGTGCAGTGTACTGTGTACAGTGCTGGTTAAAAAGGTTTTCTGGGTGTTAAGGCCTTGGTGTCTTAAACATTTCTGCAAGAAAGGAGTCTCAGGTCACTGCTGGTTTAAAAATGAAAAAAGTGAAATTTGACCTGTTGCACACAAAACGGTCTTGACTTAATTCCCTAGAAAATGTATTAAAACATATTAATAATAAACTCCTCCTTCGAATAATAACATCTAAGAATGGCCTTTACCTTTACCATGATATGGGCACTCTGGTGACATGACTGCATGCCATCTCCAAATAAACCAGTACAGAACATGTTCTTGGTATTTCATCTTTCATTCAAAAGTTACCGAGGCATATGTCTCAACATTTCTACAGAGTTGTTTACATACATGCAAAAATGAAAGATAGTTCAAACTAGTGATTGACAGTTAGCATAGCAACCAATTTCATTTTTTAAAAGCACATGTGGGTCTTTATCATAGGCTGAAAATGCCAAGTGTGAACAGGTGTCTGACCAATCAGGCAGCTAGGCTGAAATCAAGCCTGTATAATGGATGACTGACATATTGATGCATGAGAATTATTTGCCTGACATGACTCATAACTTACATAACAATTTTGACACAGACAGATACTTAGAAAAACTGTACAAGTTACCAGGCACTAGGCGGAATATTTTCCATTCATGTCTTTTGGATAAGCATAGAAAAATATCTTGTTTTCATTCTTTCTTCCTTCCTGTCTTTTATTTTCCTTCGGCCTATTATTACTTTCTTCCCCTTGGTGATTTTTGTTTTCTAGCAACTAAGGCAGCAAGGCAGGAGAAGTGATTTTCTCGTCATAAAAATATACAAGATGGCCATTTTGTTGCTCCATTCTTACGAGTAGGGGGACTTTCAAAGACCTGACTGTCATGACTCTCGGAAATAAACGATGAAAATGTGGTTTAAAGAAAGACTCAGTTATGGTATCAGGCGGGTCTTTTTCTTAACTCAAGAGACTGATTTAGAGCCCAAAAGTGGACAATGAATGGCAGAGAAGCGGGATGAGTTGGAGTTGACATGATCATTTTACTATAAAAAGTAACATTTTTAGTATTACTTAGGTCTAACAGTTCCCATCCATAGAAAAGACAAAGTATTTTGCAGATTTTATAAGACGCTAACATGCTACATAGAGGTAACCTACCAAACTCTCAGAAATACTGAATAAAACACTGTAGGTGAGAAGCTCTGTAGTCTCAATACAGAGCAAAAGTTTGTACAGTTAACCCAAATAATTGATCCTTATGATAACATTTAGGGTTGATTTCCCTAAGTCACTAAGTCTCTCTATGAAACCATGTAACCTAACAACATGTGAAAGACATACAGAAAATAAAGGTTCATACTAAGACCATTTTGACCTATTAACACATAAAGAACATGATAAGAACATATATGTATAAGAGAACGTAATGTAACATGCTAAAACCATCAGACCGTTAAACATGTAAAAATGATGTGTCACATGCTATGAAACAGGTGGGTTGGTGTGCAACACGTGTGACCCCTGAGGACTGAAATACCGAGCGCAAGCCTTCATTATGTTTACATCATCGTTTGGGGACGGATGCATCCTTTGATCCGCATACACACAAACGCAATTACACAAATGCACACATACACACAACCCCCCCTCTCTTGCAGTACCATTTGTATTAGACGGCTGTTATCAATGTAACAAGTCTCCATGAGAACACAAACAACAAATAGCTCAAAAAGTAAAGAACTCAAATAGACTAATTTTTATAGTACCATTTCCTGCAAAAAAACAAACAAACAAAAATGATTTGCTTTTACAAAATAACATTATATAGGAAAGTTTAGCAAATTGCATGTTTTGTACTATAACATCATACTTATTATTATTATCATTAATATAAATGTTAAGCAGGTTAATAGATGGTTGTTCTATTAGGCAGGCAGCCAGGCACGTAGCTAGTATCATGGCACGGAGGAAAGTAGAAAATAATGTCACTTGGTTTGATCCTAATGGTTGAAGAGAACACTTCGGTCCGGAATTACTCCGGTTTTACCAGTTGAAACTGGATTTAATCAGGTCAATAAGTCACGGTCAAATCAAACCTAACCAGTCACCAATGTTGGGCCACTTTGCAGTAGAGGTGGTGATTAGGCCAGGTTTTTTTGTGCCAGTTTCAGAAACAACAGGGCACTAATGAAAGAAACCAACTGATCCTTTTGTACCAAGGTAACACCAGCAACTGCAGTGCAGAACAAACTAGTTGAACTCTGACCAGTTTCAACAAGTCAAAAAAAAGTTTTGGTTTTGGATCCATTTGCACAGCAGTAAAACAGTGCATAAAAACATGCTCTGGACCAGAACAAAGCAGTTCTAACCAGATCAGATCTGGTTGTACCAAGATAAAAACAGTCTGAATGATGCTTCAGACTAGTTTGGCCCAGCTCGGTGGTTCAGTTTAGCATGGTGCATAACAGATCAGCTAGGTTCAGTTAAAGTGTTTTGCCTCTAGCATTTTTCTTATTTTTTTGCTCTGCTATATGGTGGCTGTGCAAGTGCTGAGCTCCTCAAACTCATCCTCAAAAATGAAGCCAGTCCAACTTTCAGTCAAGCTTCCAATCCTCTTATTTGGAAAGCACATGAAGTGGCTGTTTATTAAAGGTGATTTCAGCTGCATGCCCGGACTCCGTTGTTAAATACTTACCACAGAGCTGTCAAGTGACCGTCACTCAACACAGGATTCAGGCTATTTCTCCAAACTGTCCCTGCAGCAGTTCAGCGGGATCCTACGATGATTTTTGACCATTTGACAGCCGAGTGCTTCCAGCATAAGGATGTGTTCCATTTAGTGCCCAGGATAGGCCATTTTGACATGAGCTAGCCTCCAGGAACGTGGAGGCAGACAGCTTATTCATTCAATAACACGCGCTCTTAAATGTTTGTGTGAGTCAAAGGCGTCAGATTAATTACTCTCTGTGTTCTCATCTAAGTTTTTAGATTCAGCAACAGTCATGGCCTCTGTGGTTTTTGTGATGTCATCATTACTATCTGACACCGTTTCATCTCCCATTTCTTGGTTTGTTACGTCATGACCCTCTCCTCTTACCTCCTTTTCAACTTCTGTTTCATCGTCAGTGGCATCGTTGCCTGTAGTTTCTTTTGCTTGGCTGTCATGACCAACTCCTATGACGTCACTGCTATCCTCTGTGATCTCGCTCTGATCACCTTCATCTTTTTCCTCCGGCGTCACATTTTGACACTCGCGCTCCGACATCACTGTGGTGTTCTGAATCCCGCCGTCTTGCCCATGACCTTTCTTTTGTGACGCTTTGTCTGTGTACCTGTGTAAGCCCCTCTGTATGTGCGTGGTGAAATCATAGCGATCCACACACACATGGAGGCAAAAACTGCATTGGTATGGTCCCTGGTCGCCGTGGCAACTCATGTGCAGGGCATACATGACCTCATCTAGGAAGTAGATCCCACAGTGGATGCAGCGATTGGTCAGGTCATCCTGCGTGGCCACATCCACCATCGCGGGATTCGATGCGACACTTGACCGACCTTTTGTCGAATGATCCTTTTCCTCCTTTCCTATCTCCTCCCTATGGTTCTCTCCTTCATCTATCCTCTCCTCCTCCTCCTCTTTCTCCCCTTTCCAGTTTTCTCTCAATCTCTCAGCAAGTGGCGACTCTTGCCTTCTCCTCTCTGCACCATTTGTTGACATGTGTGCATGTGCAGCACTTGTATCTCTCTGTCTTATTGCGAGATCCAAAGGAGCATCGTTTTCTAATGATGGTGATGAGGTTTGGGAATGAAGAGGAGGAGGAGGATAGTGAGGAGGGGCTGGAGGAGGGGGTAGAGGGGAGTAGGGAGAGGCGCAGTAAGGCACGGTGTAGCTTTGCTGATGATGCTGCACTGGAGCCACCATTGCACCGAGATAATGAGCGTTATTTCCAAGGCTACCAGGGCTGCTTAGATTACTGATGCTACCAGGAACACCAGAGGCAGCTGCCATCTTATACTTGGTCCAGAATCTGAGCCAATCTGACTCAGGGGTCAAATCAGGTGAGAGGGTTAATGGAAGGGGCAAAGAGAAAAGGGGGTACTGATACTTTTCAATGGGTGAACCAGGAGGCGAATAACTAGACGGTTTGGATGGACGCATGTACTTTTCAATCGGACTGCCTCTTTCTGATCCCCCTCCTCCTTTACCTCCCTCTACTTTTGATATTATCCCTCCCTCAGTGATGCCCCCATTGCCCTCAGCTACCAATGAGGAGGGGGGATGTGAAGGGAGGAGCAGAGGAGGCATGCGTCGGTGGATCTCCAATGTTTGATTGGCTAGAAAGGCTTGGGTGGATCGGGGTGAGCGTGAGCGAGGGGAAGGCTGCTGATTTTTGATTGATGCACAGCTTCTGTCCGACTCCTCGCCATTCACGCGCTCCTCGCTGGTGATGCGCTGTTGTTTTGGGGCGGGGGTCTCAGATGACAGCGAATCAGGGTTGAGCCGTTTTCGGGTTCGGCGGCGGATGATTTGTTCACCGTTGTTCTGCTTTATGATGTTTAGAGGTCTGGGTGTCTGCAAGATGAAGGAAACAGAGAAGAAAAAATAAGAGCCATAAATAACATTTAGTAATACAGGTAGTTTTAATTAATTTTCCTGTTTGAACATTTTCCTATCAATTATTTAAGGGTGCTTATCTGACATGACAGTGTCAACCACACATAGTCCAGCATTATTTGACTGTGATTATATTAAATGAATTGCCCTACAAAAACAAAATTGTAACAATTTATAGCTTACGAACAATCAAACCAAACTGCCTATTTGAACATAATTTGACTGGAGATCTCACTGAACTGGAGCGACTGTTTCTTACAATGAATGCAAAGTAGGACTACTAAAAATGTTTCTCAGTGAAGCTTCCAATGGTAGATCAAAGTTTTGAAAGTCTCAATTCATATGAACCTTTCCTAAGCAAAATATGGAAGTACCATAACCAGCTCGCCCTAGGACTGTGGTTTTTGCCCTTACCACAAGGGGGAGCGCTTACATTTGATGTAAATGGAGATTTCCCCGAAGACTTAACTTTTACTTTATTGACAGATCCCTCACAAACACGTGAGCATATGCCTTCATTAATGTTTTAACTATCATCGAGTAATCTCGCTCACTAAAATT
This sequence comes from Zingel zingel, assembly GCA_023566125.1. NCBI lineage: Eukaryota > Metazoa > Chordata > Actinopteri > Perciformes > Percidae > Zingel > Zingel zingel. Next base: position 13,748,333 of record CM042330.1, on the reverse strand, counting down.
ATAAGGTAGCTTCCTATAATTTATTGGAATGTATATATACATACGATCTACTCAGTGTTTGGGTTAAAAAGACAACAGTCAAGCAGAAAACTGCTCGGTAACACAATCTATGAAGCACTTCTGACTTTTTTTAATTTCACTCTGGAATTAATAAAGAACGTAATAGATACATGAGAGATGATGACTATTTGATGTTTCATTCCTAAACACATGCCAAAATAAATCAAAACAGTCTAAAACATTTCCAGACAAATTAGCGAATGATTTTCTTTCCTGGAAGTAAAATAAACTGAACTGTTTAAAGTGTCTTTTAGAGTGTCTACACTTCAACTCAAAATAATGACTTGCTATCATTCCACTTGAAGAACTGACTGCAGTGAGCCCTCCTCTCTAAAAACATATTATAAGAAGTGAACTCCAAACAGCATTTATTAAAAACTAAGTCAAATTAAACTGGGGCACAAAGAGAAGAGCTTTTCACGCATCAACAAAAACTTGAGTTTGAGTTTATTGCCATGCAGGTTGAATTTATTAGACTTTTTACTCTAAATCAGGGGTCTTCAACGTTTTTTATACCAAGGACCCTTTAACTGAAGGAGAGACGGAGCAGGGACCCCCTACTACTAATATTGTATAAAATTAAGTTGCATATTAAACTGGGCCTACAATAAAGTGCAGGACAGCCTAAAGCCGTTGTATATACCTTTTTAGTGCATAGAATACCAAGCTATCAAAATAATAATTGTTGACGTGATTTTATAAATATTTTAATATACGTAAATATGGCACAGTGATTCCTTAACTGTCTTTGTGTCTGGCTACCTTAGTGACTACCTTACCCATAGTCCAGAAAGTGTGGATTTATATTTGCTAATAATGTTTTATTCTTGTTAAATCATTTTAATTTGAAAAAAAGTTTCAAAAATTAATAATAATTTTGGAGGCCCCCTTGCAGTGACTCTGAGGACCCCCTAGGGGTCCCGGACCCCCTGTTGAAGATCTCTGCTCTAAATATTTCAGGAACAGCAAAGAGCCTTGTTATTGAGTACATATGTACGTATGTGCCTGTATGTAACTCCTGTATGTCTCTAGAAATCCCCTGATGTATCTGTGTGATGTAGGGCTTTTAAAATACATTGTGGCAGTTGAAAACCAAAAAGATGAGTTTAGAAGAACCAAGCAAAAAGAGATAGATAGTGAGAAATTATGATGAGGAACATGGATGAATGTAAGATGTTTAAGTGGATGGAATAGCAAAAAGTGATTTATACCTGTGTGTATGTGTATGTATTCAGGGTTATGTGTGCACCTATGTGGATAGCCCTCTGTCTGCAACTGAGAATGTCTCTCCCCCAATGTATGTGTATTAGAGCATGTTTATGCATGTGTGTCAGTGTGTGTGTGTCACAAGTCATCATCAGTCATGGTAGAGCTGCTACTGAAACTATTTAAGAAGAGATGAGTCATTTATTGACAATCAACAGTCTTAACTCTAATATGCCCAAATTAGCTCTACAAAAAACACACACACATTGTTTCAAATTATCTATTTATACACATACATTTCGGACAGGTGCTTCCCCTCACCAGCCAAACTAATACTAGTCTCTGCTGTTAATCAGAGAGTTGTCCTGCTGGTCCGGATTTTTGTACACATACCTGGATCATTACCATAAACAAGAGTCCATCACTGACAGTGACAAAACTATGTTAGACAAATCAGTGACATTTGTCTTATTGGAGGCAGGAACGAAGGAGGTGAGATGAATGCGAAGGGGGAAAGAGTGATATATGGTGAACAGGAGGAGGAAGAGGGAGGGGACATGGAATAAAGAGGAACATGAAGGAGGGAGGGACTGGAGTGAAAAAAAGGAGGATGGCTGAAGAAAAAAAGAAATAGCACCCCCCATGACGGTAACAGTCCAGCACACACGCGCGCACGCGCGCGCGCACGCGCGCACACACACACACACACACACACACACACACACACACACACACACACACACACACACACACACACACACACACACACACACACACACACACACACACACACACACACACACACACAAAAGACAGCTGTAATGTTGTACACCTTTATGGTTGTGGGGTTGGAGTAACAGCTGGTACACATCATTCTTCGTTATTTATCCCTCTTTCCATCTCTTCCCTTCTCTTCTTGCATTCATGGATATCCCCTCTGCATTTTCTCCCAATCTCTCTATCTCTAACTCTTTACACTCACCCTCCCCTTTCATTATCTCTGTCCTCACTCTTTACCTTAATTTTTTCCTCCTTTCTTTGTCTTTCTCTATTTCTCTCCTCTCCCTCCCTTTACGTCTACCTTTTTCTCCCTCTTTATTCATAACACTCCCCTCCCATCTCTGAAGTGTTTTACTAGCTGCTAGCCTCTCTAATAATGTGTGTAGAGCATATAAAACTTTTATTATAGGATATAAAATATGGCTGTCATGAAGATTGTCAAGAGTAGAGGGCGCTGGAACATGATTGGAGCAACAGATGATATGAACGGGTTGATCCAAGGACATCTGCAGGGGCAGGAAGGAGTAAACTGCGATAGCTTGTCATCCTCTGAAAGGTCTTTAAAACTCCATTGGATAATTGCAGCATAGTGCTCTCGGTTGTAACACGGTCAACCCGCTGATGCATTTCGTAACACTGATTTATGTGTAACACTGATAACTGATGTGTGTGAACATGAATCTGGCATATATATATATATATATATATATATATATATATATATATATATATATATATATATATATATATATATATAGGGCTGTCAAAATAAATAATAATAAATAAATATATATAAATAATAAAACATTAACGCAGATTAATCCATTCCATATTGACGTTCTAGCCACCATCGAGTGTAAAATGAAGGAGGGAGACGAGAATGTGCTGCCTGGATCATTGATTGGAACATTTACTTGTAAAAATCTTCATCCTGAATAGGGTTGGCTACTGAAATCTGGTGCCACTGATATGTCTGCACTTCTCTCTGATGCTCTGAAACAGACGATACAGGCAACACAAACACCGCTGCACGTGACGCTAGTTAACACTATACTCGACAGCAGCTAACGTTAGCCTACCGCTAGCTAGTAGCTGGTTAAAAACGGTTAAAATGCTGACAGCTAATGCTAAACGGTGTAAAGTTTGACTGTGTTTTACTGTAGAGGATTCAACACCGGGATGTAACAATCTGCAGCTGCCGTTGTCGGAAAAACAACATAGACAGTGCGTTCAATGAAGCTGGTAAACTACAGTCTTGTGGTGCATTCGAAGTTATTGTTAAATGTCCTTTTCCCATCTGATGGTTGTTTTTGGCAATTTACTAGTGAAATAAGTTATTGTTATAGTTATTACATTATTATTAAATAATTGAATTTTGACCATATGGCCTTATATATGGCCAATAAACAAGCCGTTCTTTAATGTCGCCGACTGTTGTTTAGTACCCTTCTTTTTTTTTTTTTAACTTTCTTAAAAAGTATCGGTTCAGGCACCGTTAATTATGTATGCGATTAATTAATCACAGAGTATGTAATTAATTAGATTACATTTTTTAATCGATTGACAGCCCTAATATATATATATATATATATACACGTTGAAGCTCTGAAGGCTTGTTTCACACTAGTAATATTTGTAAACCCTTGTGTTAAATAGGTATGTTGGAGTGTGAAATAAGCTTAAACCTCATTCAAACATATGAGGTGAGAAAGCTTAATATTCTGAAGTCAACTAAGTTCCAGGCTGGGTCTTTAGCTCATCTGTAATTCATGCAGTCTAATTAAATTTGGGATTCCATAGAATTTCCCCGGGCTTAGAAGGTAAAGTTGATTCATTCCATCATATTTCTCACTCCATGGAGCTGGCTCACTGTGACTGTTTAAATGGTCTGCAACTCCCAGTTTGCACCAAATCAAATATACTTTTTCCAGAATATTACATTTTCACAGCGCGATTTATAGAATGCATGAAGGAATTTAACCACAGTATGCACCGTTTAAGTTGCATCGTGTGCTAATCGGCCAGACAGGAGGATTGATAATTAATGGTCAAACCACCCCGTGGATGTAAAACAGCATAGAGTCTATAATGTAGTCTAAATTAATGGGTTCCTGATCCAGTACAACCTTAGGAGTATATGTAGGTCTCCTATGTGTGGATGGAGTCCAGCACTGCACATTACTTATGTATGATATACCTGAGTTTCAGCTTACCTGTAGGGATTCCTTTCTGTCGCTCTATATTTAAGGTGTTTTTGAAATGTATAGCCCTCTTCTTGTCTCTCTTCTAATTAGTTTGAAGAAAATGTGAAAAAATCTGAAATTTACAGAAACTTGTACAGTACCAGATCTGGGGAAGCTATTTCTATTAATCTCACAAGTGTGTTTTGTATAATCTGATGTGTCTAGTGTAATGCAAGGTTGGTGCAGCCACAGCATCTGTTTGCATGCACATGTACATGACTGTGTCCGACTTACCGAATGCAGTTTTTGGTATAAACCACATGCGTTGCAGACGTAGCCTCCATTTGCATTCTTCCTCCACAACGATGTCTTGGTGGTCAGGCAGTTTGCACAGAAGACCCCACTGCCTCTGCGGCGCTATGGATGGAGAAAGACAAACTACATTAGAGCATGTAGTAAAAATAATGACTGATAAAGAAACTTTGGGTTGATAAGAAAGAGGCAAAGCCATGGAGAGAAAAGAATGGGAAAAAATGACCTAAGTTTTGATACCTTTTTAATATTCACACCAGTCAAGTAAGATAGGGGAGAGAGAAAACAGATTGGCTTGGTGAAAGAGAAATGACGTGCTCTTGTGTAGCATGCCTAATGGGAAATCCTATCAAGAACACGATTCTCCTCTACACTGATTTCTTCTGTATAAAACAAAGTTAATTGAAACAAAACAATATACTTCAATGAAAGGAAAATGATCTGGTTGAGCTGAAAACATTGTGTGTGTTTTAAATATGTGTATGGGTATGTGTGTCTGAGAGATGTCTTGGGCTCTTGAAAGAGAGATACTGCGGTAATTTAGTCAAGTACTCCTCAACAGATGTGGAAAGAAATGAGTTATGTTTTCACCTTCTAGCATAAAGTGTTTATCCGAACTGCAGGAGGTACTTTACAGGCAAGTGTTTGACTTTTACTGTTTCAGTGTACACACACACACACACACACACACACACACACACACACACACACACACACACACACACACACACACACACACACACACACACACACACACACACACACACACACACACACACACACAAGTTCAGTTCATGGAGCAGTAGTGCATAGAAAAGTAGTGTGTGCAAGGAAGGTGGGCATGGGGAAGGGGGTGAAAAGGCCAATTGTCGTAGCAACGTGCTCCATCACAGTAATGAGCCAATCACAACGTTTCTCCATCCCATTAAGTCTCTGGCCCCATTCACCACCTTTATAACCCTGAGAAGACAGCATACCTCATCTTTCTCCTCCACAACTGTCTGTTTCTCTCTCTATCTGCCCTGCCTATCGAACCATTGCTTTCTCTCTCTCTGCTTTAATTTTTATTTCAGCATTGTTGTTCATCCAACCTTCATTGTCTCGTCTCTTGATTTCAGGTTACTTTAGTTTTCGATTTGTTTTACGGATTTAAATATCAGTATGGTCAAGAAAACACCAGCATGTAATTCTTTTTTTCTTCACTGACCTGTGTGATATGTGCATTTCTGTCTCTGTTTGTAATGATGATCTCACTATGGATGTGCTGGTAAATGTCTGCATACTGTATGTGCCTATGGGTATGGTTTACTAAAAACACCCTCTCTCTCTCTCTCTTTTGTATTTTCACTCGTGCTGAGTGCTTAGCATATTTTTTGGCTCACAGCACCCAGTGCTAGAAGTTAAAAACATTTCAACTTTTCACAAAAGAGTGCTGCACTTCAATCAGGCTTTCTGTGGTCTCAGAGCTACAGATGGAGCCACTACGAGCACTTCGACCGAGCATCTGTTTCAAGCTGCCAGCTGAAAGCAGAAGGGCCCTTAACAGATAATGTACTGCAAAGATCACAGAACAATTAATCACTTTACATTTCTCTGGGAAGACGCACCACACCCAGACATGCACATGTATGGCCGGAGCAATATACATTTCAAATATGATTTGTAGTTCTGGTAAACATTAATTAGTACTGCAAATGTGAAAAGATCCTTCCAAATGTATGTAGTAGTGTTGGAGAATTCCTTCAACTTTTAATTGTAATAGCAAACATCATATTGCATATTTAAGGCAAGAATCCAAAGTTAATTTGCTGCCTTGTGCACACATACAAGGAAGTTAGGACTGCTTAAAGGAGATTTATCAAAAATTAATTATATGAACATCAAAATAGCAACGGATCAGGATCTGATTAAACATTTGTACTCAACAGCGTTAAAGGATTATAAATCAAATTCTTCTGCCAATGAAAAGTGGTTTAATAGCTCTCTTTGTTTCCTTGCTGCAACTTTAGCTCATAAACAGACATTTACGATGACATCCGTCATACTGTCTGGATCCGGCTACAAAATCAAACTTTTAGATTGTTCAAAGATTTAATACAAAGGAACACCATACATGTGTTTATTTATGCTGGAGGAGCTTTGTCTCTCAGTCTCAATATATGTTTAATAAAACATCCTGTTTCCAATAATGTTGTATGTAATAAACACCTGAGCTAATATGAGAGTCTTTATGTGTTTTGTGTCCATCTGACATCATAACACTTATATGACCAAGTCTTTTGGGTGTGTGTGTGTGTGTGTGTGTGTGTGTGTGTGTGTTGCACACACCATACGGTCAGCACATGTAGAGAGACAGAGCCAGGTGATTGATTGATGTACACTTCCTGTGTCTCTGTGTGTGTGTGTGTGTGTGTGTGTGTGTGTGTGTGTGTTGTGTTGTGTGTGTGTCTAGTGTTGCAAGCCAAACAGTGCATCTGTCATCAGAATTCAGTTTCCCTCCAAGCGCCCAAATCACTCACATATGGCCCCACAGCTGCCCCTCATACACACACACACACACACACACACACACACACACACACACACACACACCTGAAAATACTGCAATTCAAGATTTGGATGAGAGGCCGCAATCCATGAAGTGTGTGTGTGTTGGGGATATCTTGGCTACTCCAAAACCACGGTAAAAGGATAGCACAGTGTGTGTGTGTGTGTGTGTGTGTGTGTGTGTGTGTGTGTGTGTGTGTGTGTGTGTGTGTGTGTGTGTAAATATGTGTCTGTATGAGAGAGAGGTTCAAGTGTCAATTACACAGGAAAGTAAAGAAATAGCCCCCAACACCTTCCAAAATGCACATGTGCACACACGCAGAATCTGGCTCATGATGTTTAACTTCCTTTTCAATCATCAGCTGGTTGGCTTGACATGTGTGGAAATGTCCAAGTTCACATGCATGCACACACCTATATTTGCATACATTAACATGGGTTTTAAGTGGGAGTACATCTCTTGGTGGCTTCAAAACTATGTTTATGTGCTGGGTTTATTGGTGTGGATCTACAGAATGTGTGTGTATGTGTCAGTATGTTTTTTTCTGATTGATTACTAATACCTGGCCTCTCCCACTCACCTCAGCCAAAAGAAGAGGGCTGCAGGTAATTAGAGCTCAGGGTCCTAATGACATAGATTTATCTGCGGCCTATGATACAGTTCAATTAGCACCACCAACAACGCCCTCTGAAACACACACACACACACACACACACACACACACACACACACACACACACACACACACACACACACAGCACACACACACACACACACACACACACACACACACACACAAAGTAATTAGTCAGGAAATTAAAGTCTTTATCAACTTCCTTCTAATAAAACCAATAAATAAACTTTAAAGTTGATGTTTAGATACAATTATATTGGAGTAACCAATGTAGACACTGCTCTATTATCCCCAGGCCTTATTCTGAGGGGTGTCCAGGTGTGCATTTGGAATCTTATTAATAAAAACACTCGTGGAATGTTCTTATTCCTGTGCACTCAAATATGTAGATAAAGACATCAGCTAGTTTAATCTCCTAACCGAAAGAACAGTATAGACAATGGGTGTACATCAAAATATAACACTGAGAAGTTGACAATATTGGCAGATTTAATCAGTCTCATAATTCTCATGAAAAGGCCTAAAAAATTAGAGTACAATCTACTTAGTGGCAGGCTGCATATAAAACAACATTTATTGGTTTAATAACTTTCATAATCAGCGTGGTCAGCCTCTAGTGCACAAACTGCTCTAACAAATAACCTTTTCCCCTTGTGGCAGTAGATTTAATGCAAGAATGCATAAAAGAGGCGACTGTTGTTGTTTTTGGGAAATATGCACTTTAAATAATAGACTACATTTTACATTACATTATGTATTCCTGGCTTTTTCGGTTTGTGAACAACTCTAATACTAATTTTATCTTTGTTTTTAGAGTTTTTTTATGGGTTTGCACTGCTACGCCAACTTTCCATTAAATGGGTTAAAATGATTAATATCCGTTAAATTCAAACAGAAGTTACGAGCTGTTTCCTAGTGAGTTTTTCGTGACTCTACTCATAAAAAGTACTAATAAATTATAACTTCATTCTTGAAAATCTGATTTTTATTCAACATCAAAACAGATGGTGTAACCACACAGTAGCTGAACCCTTCAGCTGTGGCTTTGAGTCCACTCTGAGATTCTCCTGAAGCCATAAATGTACAGATGTTTTACAGACTGTTTACACTGCATGGTCTTTTAGATCTTAATAGAAGAGCTGGCCGTAATAGATAAGCATCCACTGGTTTCAGGTCTGCAGCAAGATTGAGTCCCTCAAATTTATTTTAGCTTCCATCTGCTACCAATATGTGGTGGCATCTTTAAACATCTTTATCTCCCAGCTTATTCAAATATGTTGTTGTCAAGGACATATAAAGTTAGACAGCATTTCCAAGCAATTTGTTTTTAATTCACAAGTGGAAGTACCACTGTTTGCTTTGAACTGACACGCTTTCTACAAGTAGGGTCACATTTTTCTAATGATGCTACCTCATTTTACAACAAAACATATATTTTCATTTTGCACACAGAGTATGGAGAAAGCAAACTAAACACACATTAAAATCAAATATAAAAGGTGCTAGCTTTGAAGTTATGTGGCCAAAAAGAGAGAGATACATAGAGAGCAGACTGGAGAGAGAGAGAGAGAGAGAGAGAGAGAGAGAAAGTGAGAAAGAGGATAAAGACATAGATTGTTAGTCTTTCAAAATAAAATGATATTCAATTACTTTAAGAGTAATCAGCAATGCTTTAAATGCGCACAAACAGAGAGACACACACTTACACTGATACATTCAATGACTTCAGTGATTATTAATCAAGCTAGAAGACTAGGAATTAACTAAATCCCATACTGCCAAATCCAATATCCTATACACTGGATCAGATCGCGCGCGCACGCACGCACACGCACACACACACACACACACACACACACACACACACACACACACACACACACACACACACACACACACACACACACACACACACACACATACACATACACATACACATACACACACGCATCTGGAACCAATCTAACAGAGCCCCCCCCCCCCATTGGTGCTACCAACCATGTGTGTGTGTGTGTGTGTGTGTGTGTGTGTGTATGTATGTGTGTGTGTGTGTGTGTGTGTGTGTGTGTGTAGATCTGTGTATGTGTTACGCATATGGCTGCAGAAGTCCATCTGTGTGGTTTACTCTCAGACTACTGTGTGCATTTAAATTGCTTCTCCTAACAGAATAATTGGGTTTAAGTTGAATAAATTTAAGTTGAATGGACCCTGAATTTATTCTGCTAGTTTATTCTTATTCAACAAAGAGATACAGAAAAAAACCCACTATGTACAGCACAGCACTGTTTGAGAAGAAGAGGTACCAATTGCACTACAATAGTTAAACAGGCCACTTAAAGATTGTTAAAGTCAGCAGGGAGGAGAACAATTTTCAAACACTGTGATTGGGTGAAAAACATTAATTAAGAACTGCTTTACTTTAAGAAAACAGCTCTGTTTTTCAGTTGGAGAAATGGACACAATCCAACTGTGACGTGCAATGGAGGCTGCATTTCCTGCTGATTATCTACTCAGATGACATTATCAGTGAGGCGGGGAGAAACTAGTTCAGCAATAAACTTCCAAGAAATGCCCTGCCTATGGTAACTCTCTAAAGGGGTGCAACCAAACGACTAATTATCCCCTCAGGAATCAACAGACATTTAAAAAAAGAATAATGATAACGTACTGTTGCAAAACATAAAAGGTTGAATCTGCATCTATTAGCAGCAAGAATGCAACAGGAGTTTTAAAGTTTTTAAAGTTTTAAAGTTATGAAGAAAAAATGTGTTATCATTCTCCTTTCTTCCTTCCTTCTACTTACTTACTTTCTAAATTTAAATAAAACTGAAACCTGTAAACCCTCCCACACAAGAAATACTATTTATGATAAGCAGTTACTATTAACCCTTAAATAGCTTAAAGTCCAGCACAAACAATCACACTGATCAGCCAATCATACATTTAAAAAAAAAAAAACTCCAGGAGTCTTCCTACTTAATTCTCAATAAAAAAGTTATACATCATCATCAGCAACCAAGTTCTGTAGCTGAATATCAACACCATATCAAAATGTCGTATGGATTTCTGTGGCAGTAAAATTGCAACACGTGCTTGTAAACAAATGAGAAAAAAAGCTTGAAAGACACTTGGCAAAGAGGAAGCGGTTACTTGAAAATGGCCAGTTTGTGTCCTATCCCTGCACCTACTGCCCAATCACACTGAACATGACCTTTAGCTCAGTGTGTGACTGCTCCCAGCTCCCCTCCACTCACAGCCTGCAGCTCTCCTCTAACAGTCTGCTCCAGCAGCCCTCACACTCCCAGCACAACCATATCAGTGCAGCACATTCGGCAGTATCTCCCCTCTTTAGAGGCTGTGGCGACAGAACTTAAAGAAAATCAAATTTCAGGACAAAAAAGCTCAGTGATGATATAAGGCTGGTGGTTAGGAGCAATCGCGAGCTCATTGAGGCTCACTGAATAAAAATCCGTCCTCAGACAGCTGTACAGAGTAAGCAGCTGCAGAGCAGCAGAGAAGCTGTGGATTTGTAGTCATCTACAGCAATAACACTGGCGAGCATATTCCTCTGCATAAATACAGTACATATAAAATGATGATGCATGAGTGTTTAAGGGCAAAGCCCAGAATTGACCCTGAAAAGCTTTCTTGAAACAACTCTAGCTCCCTTGGTAATATACCAAATAGGTCAGGGTAAACTTAAATGATCATTGTTATTAACACCTGTCCCCTAGCTATATGAAAAAAAAAACTACAACTCATGAATCAAACGGTGAGACAGGCCATACAAGCCACAACTCTACAAGAGTCAGTTTCTCTTCTGCCAACACAATCAGTTGTAATGACTCCTTCATCCCTCCCGCCTTAGGCCTCTACATGATGGTAGAAGCAGGAGGAAAGTGATGATTGCTTGTCATTGACTGGTGTAGATGGCCGTGGAGACTGTGATAATGATGACGATGGTAATTTGTCTTGTGCTGCTGGCCTGAAACTCTGTATCAGCACCTTGTATTGGTGACCGTCAGTTTATGGAGCAGATGTAACTGCTCTGTGGCACTCACACACGCACGCACGCAGGCAGGCAGGTGCGCGCACGCACGCACACACACACACACACACACACACACACACACACACACACACACACACACACACACACACACACACACACACACACACACACACACACACACACACACACACACACACACACACACACACACACACAAATATGGGCCACTTCCCTCCTTTCATCCTTTCACCCTCTTTTCCAGCCCTTTTTCCTTTCTCTGCCATGGTCTTTTTATCCCTGCTGTGTTCAGTTCATCCAGTAGTTGCTACCTTTTGTTGCAGAGCAGTGAGAGTCTCACGTTTTGTGAGTAAAAAGTGCATGACTTTGTACGCATACACAGACTGGGCTGCACTTAAAGGACAAATCCGGCGCAAAATTAACCTTGGGGTTAATAAATAAGTCGACTGTTCTCTGGGATTTGTTTTCATCCTAATCGAATGTGACCAGTTGTATTGCAAACCGCTAATTAGCTTATAAAGCTAGTCATCGGGGCACGGGTAAAGTAAAAAGAAATCGCTATTTCTATACCACTAACAAGGCTCAAAATAGCACCACCCTTCCACGGTAGCATAATGAGGGTCCCTACATGTAAACCGAAGCATTGAGAACTTTGTAAGTGTACAGACAGTTTATTAAAAAGAAAGTTTATAAAGATAGTACCGTTCACGTATACAGGCAGGCGCCATCTTGGGAAAACAGTCACGACCAGTTGAACGACGAACGCCGTGCAACCAGTAACATAGCTCAAGCACGGCGTTCGTCGTTCAACTGGTTGTGACTGTTTTCCCAAGATGGCGCCCGCCTGTATATGTGAACAGTAAATAAAGTGAAATCCTATTTTCATTGATCTAATTTTGATAAACGATCGCAGTTGCAACAACTTCACAGTTATGTGTTTTGGGTGGAATCCTGACAACCAGTGAGAGAGAGAGAGAGAGAGAGAGAGAGAGAGAGAGAGAGAGAGAGAGAGAGAGAGAGAGAGAGAGAGAGAGAGAGAGAGAGAGAGAGGGAGACATTAGCAAACAGAGAAAAAAGGAAATCGTTCCACGTTGATCTAATTTTGATAAACAGCCTCAATGAATGCAGACCTGGAGTCCATGGACCTGGAGACCATGGGTGTGTATGTGTGAGTGTGTGCGCTTGTTCTTCTGTACTGGGGTGTGTGCAGTAATGTATATTTATGTGTCTCTTTTCTGTGCGTGAGTATCTGGACTGCTGATATCCAGTTACGTGGGTTTCTGTTTATCAAGCAACTGATTCTACTGTATAAAGCTAACACTAAGCACAAGAGATACAGTGTGTATGTGTGTGTGTATTTTGTGCTTCCTGTTATAGAAGTCTTCCTGATTCAACCTTGGACTTTCTTTGTGCAGTGATAGAGCACTGAGGTGGAATGAGAAGCAGAGGGCAACGCTTTAGAGCTCTTTGATTTTCTTTCTAAAGTTCATGTAATTAACTTGAAACAGGAACCAAACACTGTGTTTACACCTTACACCATGTGGGTATAACTACAGTATGTGAAAAGGATAGCAAAGAGTTGAGAATTACTGATCTAAAGCAGTGGTTCCCAACCTGGAAGTCGAAACCCCAGAAGAGGACCTAAGATAAAACTGAGGGGCTTAAGGGTGATATAAACATTTTTGTGTTTTTTTCTTGTGAAATACTCCATACTGTCTCCTCCTCAGGCATATTGGTCCCTACAAATACCTTTAACTGCTCACAACTCATGTCAAACTTATGTCATGACTTGTGATGAGGGGTCACAAGAAGACGTTTCTTCACAAGTACATTACAGTGATCTAGTGTGTTTGCATGTTATGCTTTTTCCACTATAATGGCTCAATGGCTTGTGTATATATTTATTTGGTTCTATGAAATACATTTTCTTTATTAAAAAGCTACATGTGTGTTTCCTTGGTTAGAAGTTTCTTTATCTAAAATAAAATTGTCTTCCTTAGAAAACTTTTGTAGATTTGTGTCTGGAGAGCAGTGACCCACTTTACACTGACCAGTAAAGCAAAAAGTCAGTGTGTGTGTGTGTGTGTGTGTGTGTGTGTGTGTGTGTGTGTGTGTGTGTGTGTGTGTGTGTGTGTGTGTGTGTGTGTGTGTGTGTGTGTGTTCATGGAAAGGACATGTAGGTTGACATTAACAGACTTTGCTGCAACATGCACACACACAACTTGCACATAATCTGGTGTGGAAACCAGGACATTGAAATCCTAACTCACCTCACTGCCCAAAGGAAAATAGATAGAGAGAGCATAAGAGAGAGAGAGAGAGAGAGAGAGAGAGAGAGAGAGAGAGAGAGAGAGAGAGAGAGAGAGAGAGAGAGAGAGAGAGAGATGGTTATTATAATGTGAATCCTTAATACCTGTAGTCTTATCCGCTGGTATTAAGTATCGTATTAACTGTCTTAGACTCTGTTTTATTGTTTATCTGAGAATAGTTCAGTGGGCTGATTCCCACACAAGAAAGCCCCACATGACCCATTCAAGTACTGTTGAAATCAACACTGCCAACTGCCAACTGAAAACTGTGCCATTTAATTAGGAAAACAAATGCCCTTTTATTGGGAATTTATGAATGGTTGAGGGCTACAATACTGTGTTTTCTCACTAAGTAGGGATATTATGTCCTCTATTATCTGCATCCAACTTGAACTGATGCATTTTCACCTCACAGACAAGATATTCCAATAAAATTACATAGTATTGTACATATCTCAAGTCACTGCTCCGATATAAAATAAAAGAGAAAGTGTATTGATGGACAATTGGCTAAACTTTGATTCCTAGTTGCAGAAATTCTGACCAAGGGCTCAAAACGTCATGTATATATCATAACCATGGGTGCATTTAGTATTTCTGCATAACAGTGGTTGTGCTGTTAGAGCCACAACTCTGAAGATATATAGCCCAAAGTGAGGTTTAATAATTAAAATCCCACTCCCACTTGCATTACTGCAATAACAAGATAATGACTGTGAGGTTTATGTGAATACATATATTTAAAAAACAAAGATTGATGGATAATGGCATGACGACTACAACAGGGCTTTCTATCATGGAAAGATATTTATTTAGTTGGGACTAGCCAAATCTACACTTCCTATTACTGAAACATCTCTTTCAAATAACATGTATTTGAATTGTATTATATACCTATTAGTAATGAAACAAAGCAAAGCAAATGACAGTTTCAGTTTCTTTGCTGTCCATGCAGAGGTGTTTGGACATCACTGGTGTTTGAATGAGCATAATTATCATAAAGAGCCTCTTTACTTTCCTCTTTAAAACTGTTTTGTAAAACAATTTGTGATTTGGTAATTACTGTAGTTGAACCATTGTACACTGGTGGTTAGGTAATGACTACCAGTATCATTTTGGAAATAGACCTGTGCTTTACAGGGAGGAAGAAATAAGACATAGCACATATTTAAATAAGACAATAAATACAGTAGGCTGACCTGGCAATAAACAGTGGTTGGTAAAAAGTTACACATCAAAAAAGACACAAACATGCACAAGCACATTACTCTCTGTTAACACTGACATGAAAACAACCTGTTTTCTATTTTCCTAATTTTCCATTTTGGATGTATGGTAACAGCTGTGTCGCTAAATGTTAGATATTGTTTTGATTTAAACAAGGCAAGGCTGTGTTTTAATACACACACAACGGCAATACAACTTAATTGCCAAATGACCTTGGACAGGAACGATTTCCCTACTTGAGGAGAGAAAGATGAAGAAAAGGAGTGAGAAAGAGTGACTGAAAGATGAGGTAGATGTAAAAAGAAGTAAAGAACAGTGAGAAAGAGAAGGAGTTTAATTCCAACCAAACTGCATAATGAATGGCACTTTAGAGTATTACACCTTTAAATGACCTCACACACACTAGACTGCACGGGCACACACACACACACACACACACACACACACACACACACACACACACACACACACACACACACACACACAGCTTTCCCAAAGTACTTTCTATCTCCCCAATTAGCCCTAGTGGGGAAGTGTAGGGAGGGGAGAGGATAAGGAAGAGGAGGCCAAGATAGAGAGGAGAGGAAAGGGAAAGAATGGTGAATCCACAAGTAAAGAATGGAATTTTCTTTCACAACATCACTGTCATTTTAAAATTCCACAAGGCTCCTAAAAGAAGGTCTTCTTAATAGCTTTTAATTTATGTCCCTATACAGCAGAGTTAATTATTGTCTGTACTTTTACATTCACAAATCACTTTGTCTGCCTGTCACCCAATTTAACTGTTTGTCCACCTATTCACCCACCCGGTGACCTGCCTGTCTGCTTCTCTGTGTGCTGTCAATACACGTATTGACAAGTGAACTAAACACAGCTTTTTTCCCAATAAAAAAAAAAAGACAGAGACAGAGGTGGTTGAGGAGTTCACCTCTCTGGTGAAGTGGAACACTTTCTCGGCATCAAATCAGATGGTAAATTGTGTTTTTTTTTCCTGCTATTTGTGAGTGTGTGTGTTTGTGTGTGTGTGTGTGTGTGTGTGTGTGTGTGTGTGTGTGTGTGTGTGTGTGTGTGTGTGTGTGTGTGTGTGTGTCAGAGGTCATGGTAGTGCGAAATTAGCAACACTGAATGGGCACAGAAGTCAAGGTGAACACTGAGCAGAGGAAGACACGGGGAAACAAGCTCCACAGCAACAAACACACACACACACACACACACACACACACACACACACACACACACACACACACATATAAACACATATAAACACGCAGCAGGATGTGCACACAATGCTGGACAGTACAAATGCACACAGCCTTTACAGCTTAAGTATTAATATTAATAGTGTTAAGCCATCAAAGAGAGAGCACTGTATATTTATATATATTTAACTAAGGTACAAATTGTGTAAATGGTGTAAAAAAAAAAAGAATATACACACAAACTAGTACGCTCCAAGGCCCAGTGAGCAGTTCAGCAACTTCAAAGTGCACCATCAAATTGAAGCCAAAAGGACAATTGATAAGGCTAGCCAGCTCATTAAGGCCTTAACATAAAAATTCAGAAGCCATATTGGACTCCGAGCAAAACAAATGGACAATACTTCTACAGCATTATGAGAGCAGAAACAAGATTTTGCTTCAATGTGAGTGTATAAAAATGAGTTTATTCCTGAAAATTATGAATTTTGTCATCAAATTCCCTCAGGGGGTTATGGCAATATTTAGACTTTTAAATTGATAGGAGCATGGTAAAAAACAACTATGTCGTCACCCTTTCAATTTAGATATCTTCCTCACCATCTCTGTCTTCTGATGGCTTAATCTCCATGTACCCGTCAAGTTATTCCTTCTGTATTCACTCAGTAGTGGAAGCACTTCACATCAAGAGCACTACTGCCAGTTATAGAGTGCCTGGAATTAATGCAATACTGTGACCTTTAACCATCATTACTGTGAAACTGACAGCGCTGTAGCATTCCGTTATGCAGGCCTCAATATGACTGCGCACAACCATCAGCACCCCTTCAGAATATTGCAGAGTGCTGTTGACATTGTGCTTGAGCAGTATCAACAATGAGAGAAGGCCGTTTGTTGAGTAGGTTCTGCTTTGTATGACCCACCAGGTGTAGGTGTGTGTGTGTGAATGCATTGGGAGGGAGCGATATGTGTATGCAGTGCTCAGGGTAAGGACATATTATTATTTATGGGGAGGGACTTCGAGCTGGTGACAATACTACACTTGTTACTGAGAGAGAGACAAACGGACTCTGGAAATGTTCACAATCTTGTTGTATATGGACACAGACACACAATGAAAAAGCATACTGCATGTCTAAGCAGTTTACAAGGCTCCCACATGGTAAACTGGCTTCATATTCTCAAATAAAAGTTTGCTTGTATGTTGGTCTGAGTCCCTATAGAGCAGTTCTGACCAAAGAATGAACAGGAGACCAGCTATTTGCAAGCTGGACAAGGTTATGTGCCAGGATTAAAACTAAAGGAGTCCATTTGGTCATGTTTTGGAAATAAATATGACAGTGTGAGTAGGGCTGCTACAACTACCAATTATTTTCAATTATCAATATTGTTTGATCTGTTGATTATTTTCCAATTAATCATTTATTCTATAACACGATTAGGAGTCATACTAGCAGCGCTGAGAGGCTGGAATTAGGCACAGTGGAGCTTTAAGCTAAATACAAAGGTCATTCTAACATACTCATGATAACAATGCTAACATGCTGATGTCAATCTTAGTTTAGCATGCTAACATGCTAAAATTCACTAATTAGCAATTAAAGTACAACTTAGTCCGATGGGAGTGAAAGTTTTGCGCTGCAGGACAAGTCAGGGGTCACTGAGGGCATGAAAAAGCATCCTCCGGGCACCATGAATAAATCAAATTTAACTGCAATCCGTCCAATAGCTGTTGAAATATTGCTAATGTTTGCAATCTTTGCTTGGTTGATCAATAATCAAAGATTCTAGACGATTTTCGTTAAACAAGCAGAGTGGAAGATTATTCTGCAGGAGTAGTTTGACAAGATATGGATATTTTATGTCATACATGTAAGTTGCATGAGGGTGTAGCATGCAAATGTTCTCTTGTGTAAGTGTTGTAGACATCTGTACATCCATGCGTGTGTGTGTGTCTGTGTCTGTCTCTGTGTGTTTGTGTGTGTGTGTGTGTGTGTCACCACCGAGGCTTCAGCAATGTTAAGTGGTGTGACCAACCTGGGGCCCGTTTGAAATTTTTCCACCTTGACATCCCCTCAGGGTGGAGTTAGAACCTAACACATCAATATCTCAAATACTCTAACCTCTACTCCAGCCCTCACTTCCTTCATCCCTCTCTTTTTCTCAAAGTCCTTTTGCTGCAGTGGGGCGCGCACGCACACACGCACGCGCACACACACACACACACACACACACACACACACACACACACACACACACACACACACACACACACACACACACACACACACACACACTTGGGTGTTGATGGCCATGCTCTAGCTGTCAAGAGGAACCAAATAGATTAGCTAACCTCAATGGAGTGTGTGCGCGTGAGTGTGTAATCAATGTCTCATCTTTGTTCCATTTGCTCCAGACAGCACCATGTATGATAACCCTCATGTTATCAGAGGGAGGGAAATGGTTGCTTTGGGAATATCACCTGCCATTCTATTTGTTGGGAGTTTTCATACTGTGCTTCACACATGAGCCCTTCATCCACTGAGGGTACAGGATTAACACAAAAATGTGTCCTATCTCACTCTAAAACATAGCTGACACTTTATCTGAGGCCTTGATTGGACCTTAAAAAAAGTATCTTATCACACATGGCACACAGCCCCTGCCAAACAGTCAGGTCTATCAACAAGTTTGAAACCTAGCCAAGAATCACGCTCTGCTCTGACACCTCTACAGGCAGTGTACAACAGCCAAGGCCAGATCTGGAGGCCTGCGCTAAATTGAGGCACATTGCTTTATTTGAACTTATTGTATCTCTGCGATCTAAAGTTTTCGTTGATGACATAATTGTCTGGATACTACAGTTTTGCGTATATTAAATTTTGCTTTAAGTAAGTGAAATCACCTCTTAAACGTTATACATTCAGACATGTGGCCTAATATGTAATATAAAATGGCTAACTTGTACTATTATGTAGGAGTGCTAAATGGTTGCTGTGATGTACTGGTAAATAGATAAATATACAATAATAACTAATTGTGATTACTGTCAGGCCTAAAACATCCACATTAGACATAATGCACACAGAAACTCATTATGTGAGATTGTATTATTTTAGAAATGTACAATTTTAATGTAATTTTCTTTGCTAGTCTGAAAGCATTAAGTTTGCAAGTAAATATCCTGGATTTATCTCAAGCACCGGAACTGTTCAAGGGATATAAAAATGTATTCAATTGAAAGAACCAATAACAAAAATCCTTGTAATAGAAGCAGTGGTTGAAGAGAACTGCAAAGCAGACTTTTTCATTTTCAGTGAGAAATGGAACTGGGTCAGTCAAGGACAAGGAATCTCATTCTTTCTCTCTGTCTATCTCTTCTTCTATACCACCCCTGCAGAAAGCAATCTGTTTGAGAAAGAAACAGAGATAGATACAGAGAAACAGAGAACAAGAAGGAAACTGAGAGAAAGAAAAAGGGAAAGAGAGTGAACAAATTACCGCTAGTGAATAAGATTCTGTACTAACAGCTTGATATTACACACACACACACACACACACACACACACACACAGCCTAGGGCTGACTTATTCTCCTCACACTGCGACACATACTCATAATGACACACACACACAGACACACACATGCGTGTACACTTGCTTAAGACACCTACAGCTGGCAAATACCAAGACCTTCAAAGTGATAGTTAGCACCTAGTCATTACTGAGAGAATGAAAGAAAAAGGAGAGAGGGATGGGATGAGGCAGAGGGTGTTTGAGGTAGATGGGAGTTAGAGAGAAAGGAGGGGAAGAATATTTACAGATAAAGAAAAGCAGTCACAGAAAGAGAGTAAGACACAGAGAAGGGGAGATGCTACTGGTCCGAGTTTACAGCTCAGATTTTCTTTTTTGTTTTCCTTTCATTATTTTATCTCCTGCTATATCGTTTCTCTCATCTCTTCACAGTGAGAAAACAAATAAAAACAATAGAGACACTACAGGTTGGAGAGGTGTAAACAGAAGGAAGTGGAGGAGAGATACTGATCATTTCCAACAGTAGCTGTGTCACAGAAATACAACACGGACAGACGAGGTGATTTTAAATGTAACAACATGTGAACATGAACATATGTTTTTACTGCAGCTAATAGCCAAAGCAGTTAGACTGTGTGCCCATTGCTTATGGTATCATGAGTATACCATCCTGAAGAAGAATGGATGGAGTGCATTGGTTAGTGTGACAGATAAAAAAAGACACAGACTCTCTACCTATCTTAACACACAGTACATGCACTTTTGTAAACATGGGATTTTAGTTTTATATATTTGTGCAGAAAGCCACAGATCTTTGCTCCCTCTAGTGGTTCAACACTTAATTTGGAGATGTCGTTGATGAAGAGCCACCTCATCCCTTACAGTTTAGGACCTTACACAAGATGGTATGAGGAGTCAGGCAAAAAGAAAAAGAATGAATGCAGGCAGCGAAAGGCTTCTTCTGAAAGTCAGAAAATTCTAACTCTAGGCAGATATCAGCAGGCGCGATATTTAAGTTACTTATTATTTAAAAACAGCATTTAGTAAAGTATATATTGCTTGCTTCATATGACACTGAACGATTTGAGGAAAATATCTAATTGAATGAACAGCAAAAAGACAGCACAGTCCTTATCCAGTGGTTTTACTTGCAGAGATTGAGCATATTAACCAGACAACAACCAAGATTTATTTATTAGTTTTTTCCAAATTGCAGAATTAACGTTCATAAACTATAGCTGAGTAAATTCAACGGTAACAGGTGTCATCATAGCCGGTGAAACCAACAGTCACTGAGTAAACGTATAGCTATATAATCTTACTTATGAGTTATAGTTAAAATTGCAGCTCAAATGGTTAATGGCTCAGCCCTATATGGGACATGCTGTATCTCCCCTCTCTGATAGAGCCATGAGACAAAAGACCACAGGCTATTGATTCCAAATCCCTGCCACTTATCTTAAATCTACCAACACAGATGAGCAAATAGACCAGGAACTGGGCATCCTGGACACAGATGGAGTAACAGAATTACCCAAAAAACTGGCTCTTCTGTTTGATCATACGGTTTGTGCATGTGTGTGTGTGGATGTGTTTGAAAGAGTGTGTTCCCATGTGCTGGCTCTCCATCAGGTTAGTAATAAAGTGTGAAGATGAAGACAGGAAGCAAACACACATCCCCACTAACCAACCCACCCACCCCGACACACGCACGCACACATGCACATGCACGTGCACACACACGCACGTGCGCACGCACACACACACAGACAGTGAGCAACAATGTTATGACAATAACTCTGAGTTTTACAGCCCACTGTAGCTGCACATCTGGATAACATCAGGACACACAAGCTCATATATATATATATATATATATATATATATATATATATATATATATATATATATATATATATATATATATATATATATATATATATAATAAAGAAACACACACAAGCAGAGTAAGCGAGTAAGTACCGAAATGATGTCAAAGAAGAGAGGTGGCCAAAAGAGAGAGCACACACCCACATGCTGCCAAGAAAAAGGCAAAAATCTTGTTTTCCTCTCTGTCTTCTTCCTCACTCGTTCTATCTATTTCCTCCTTGTTCTCCCTCTCTCCTCCCTTCTGTTCTCTCTGTGTCTTCTCTAATCCTATACGACAGAGACACAGAACACAAATCACCCTGTTGGCAGAGGAAGAACTGTGTGTTTCTACTGAGAGAGAGAGGAAAAGATAGGGGGGGGGAGAGAGAGAGAGAGAGAGAGAGAGAGAGAGAGAGAGAGAGAGAGAGAGAGAGAGAGAGAGAGAGAGAGACAGACAGAGATTGACTGTTGAACACCAGTTGAAGTGATTTATGAGGTTGGAATCTGTGCTGGAACATATGTAGACAATCCTTGTCTTTCGTTCGTTCTTTCTAGCACAGACACACAAACACACACACACACACACACACACACACACACACACACACACACACACACACACACACACACACACACACACACACACAAACACACGTTTGTTTCACTATCTTTGTGGGGACCCGTCATTGACATAATGCATTCCCTGGCCCCTTACCCTAACCTTAACCATCACAACTAAATGCCTAACATTAACCCTTACCCTCACCCTAACCATAACCTAATTCTAACCCTAATCCTAAAACCAAGTCTTAACCCTCAAACAGCCCTTTCACCTTGTGGGGTCCAACATTTTGGGCCCCACAAGGCTATACAGAAGTATACTGTATTCCCCGGTTTTTGGACCCCATGAGTATAGTAAAACAAGCACACACACACACACACACACACACACACACACACACACACACACACACACACACACACACACACACACACACACACACACACACACAGTAAACTGGCAGCTTTCAGCTCCTCTGGGAAGCCACATTTCCAAATCATTTGAGTTACGATTCACAAAACTTTACTAGAAAAGCATCCAACCTAAAATGATCTTAATGAGAAAAATCAACCAAGACAAAAGAACACCACAGCCCTTTTCTAAAAATCACACACAAAATTTGACTGACCTAAATCTTTGGGGGATTACTGTTTCTCTACTTTGATCATCACATGTGTTTTGGAAACATTAAAAGGACCACATTGACTAAAACTCTTTTGCAAAGTTTCTAGTTGGTTTTTCCCATACCTATGTTTTTGAAATGATGAATGCAAAATACAAACAATAACTTATAACAAAGCATAAACGTTTTATATATGTATAATGTATCACAGAATGCATTATTTTAGGGCTGTCAGCGTTAACGCGTTAAACGTGATGCGATTAATTTTTTTAATCGCATTAATCGCATGCCGGCATTTATTAATTTATTTTACACTTCACTCGGCTTTGCGTCGTCCCTAACAGGCTACTATTTTGACCCTTTGCAGCACCGTTACTTATCATCAAGCTGCCACTTCCTCGTAACACATCCTGTTGCTGCAGGCTGCAGGCATGATGGAGAAACACAGCAGCAATAACTCTGAATGGAGTTTTTTATTTCCAAAACTCCCAGACGGCTCTTTAGATAAGTCAGAAGCCATATGCACATTGTGTGAAGCCGAATTAAAATATCACCGAAGCACGTCAAGCTTGAGCTACCACCTACAGAACTAAGCATAGTAGTACAGTTAACGTGATGCTAGCCGCTAGCATGCTACCCACTCAGCCAAAGCAGTATTTTGGAGAGTGCTACTTGCCGACCTGTGGATGAAACCAAATCCCAAAAAATTACTACAGCTCTCGCGAAACAGGTGGCAACTAACTGCAGACCTGTCAGCATCGTAGAGGACTCGGGTCTTAAAGACGTACTACGGTTGGCATGTTCTGACCTGTCTCGTTGCCGTCGAGGGGGACAGTAGTTTTCACGGATTGACTCTAGTAAGGATAGGGATATTTAGTTTTTTAGTTAGGTACTTGGAGGAATTGTGCAATAACGACAGATTCACACATTTTTGTTTTGTTAACAGTAAATAAATAATTACAAATCTTACAATCAAATTCATAAAATAACTTTCTTTGCATGCATTTGATTCCCAATCAAGATACACTGGTAAAAATGGCTTTCGATTGTTAATATGTACTTAAAAACTGTTCTGAAATGCAAAATAATATAATTTTAATCATGTGATAAAATATGCGATTAATCGTGATTAACTATTCAGCGATTAAAAATTGTTATCGTTTGACAGCCCTAATTATTTTATTACTAAAATATAATACTTTACATTATGATTACTTGGTGACAGTTATAAATGTTGTTATAAATCTCTCAATGTTTGTCATGCATAAATCATGTCTTACAGGTTTTTTTTGATTGCTAAACGACAATGGGCACAACTGGAGCTACATGTGCAAAACTCTAACTACAGTCTGCACAGCAGCAGTTCATGTGGACCAAACTCTAGTTTGTTTTTCATTGCTTGAACATAGTTTTCAAAACATACACATTTATCCCATGGCTCTAACCACAACCTGCACAACACTGTGGATTCATAGCACTTTGTTCAAATGCTAACACACTTCTGTCAAAACTGTGAACCACACATTCAAAACAGAATGGATTTCAGCCTGGTGCATTTCAAACACTGCTGATTGCAATTTCAGCTGAAAGCCTTAGCAGGTGTCTTGTTTTAGACTTGTTAGTGAACACATATACAGTGAGGAAAATAAGTATTTGAACACCCTGCTATTTTGCAGGTTCTCCCACTTGGAAATCATGGAGGGGTCTGAAATTGTCATCGTAGGTGCATGTCCACTGTGAGAGACATAATCTAAAAACAAAAATCCAGAAATCACAATGTATGATTTTTTAACTATTTATTTGTATGATAGAGCTGCAAATAAGTATTTGAACACCTGTCTATCAGCTAGAATTCTGACCCTCAAAGACCTGTTAGTCTGCCTTTAAAATGTCCACCTCCACTCCATTTATTATCCTTAATTAGATGCACTTGTTTGAGGTCGTTAGCTGCATAAAGACACATGTCCACCCCATACAATCAGTAAGAATCCAACTACTAACATGGCCAAGACCAAAGAGCTGTCCAAAGACACTAGAGACAAAATTATACACCTCTACAAGGCTGGAAAGGGCTACGGGGAAATTGCCAAGCAGCTTGGTGAAAAAAGGTCCATTGTTGGAGCAATCATTAGAAAATGGAAGAAGCTAAACATGACTGTCAATCTCCCTCGGACTGGGGCTCCATGCAAGATCTCACCTCGTGGGGTCTCAATGATCCTAAGAAAGGTGAGAAATCAGCCCAGGACTACACGGGAGGAGCTGGTGAATGACCTGAAAAGAGCTGGGACCACCGTTTCCAAGGTTACTGTTGGTAATACACTAAGACGTCATGGTTTGAAATCACGCATGGCACGGAAGGTTCCCCTGCTTAAACCAGCACATGTCAAGGCCCGTCTTAAGTTTGCCAATGACAATTTGGATGATCCAGAGGAGTCATGGGAGAAAGTCATGTGGTCAGACGAGACCAAAATAGAACTTTTTGGTCATAATTCCACTAACCGTGTTTGGAGGAAGAAGAATGATGAGTACCATCCCAAGAACACCATCCCTACTGTGAAGCATGGGGGTGGTAGCATCATGCTTTGGGGGTGTTTTTCTGCACATGGGACAGGGCGACTGCACTGTATTAAGGAGAGGATGACCGGGGTCATGTATTGCGAGATTTTGGGGAACAACCTCCTTCCCTCAGTTAGAGCATTGAAGATGGGTCGAGGCTGGGTCTTCCAGCATGACAATGACCCGAAGCACACAGCCAGGATAACCAAGGAGTGGCTCTGTAAGAAGCATATCAAGGTTCTGGCGTGGCCTAGCCAGTCTCCAGACCTAAACCCAATAGAGAATTTTGGAGGGAGCTCAAACTCCGTGTTTCTCAGCGACAGCCCAGAAACCTGACTGATCTAGAGAAGATCTGTGTGGAGGAGTGGGCCAAACTCCCTCCTGCAGTGTGTGCAAACCTGGTGAAAAACTACAGGAAACATTTGACCTCTGTAATTGCAAACAGAGGCTACTGTACCAAATATTAACATTGATTTTCTCAGGTGTTCAAATACTTATTTGCAGCTGTATCATACAAATAAATAGTTAAAAAATCATACATTGTGATTTCTGGATTTTTTTTTTTTAGATTATGTCTCTCACAGTGGACATGCACCTACGATGACAATTTCAGACCCCTCCATGATTTCCAAGTGGGAGAACCTGCAAAATAGCAGGGTGTTCAAATACTTATTTTCCTCACTGTATATAGGTAGAGCTCAGAAAGACTTATTTTGGAAATGGAACAAGGAAGACGGGTTCGTGGAGGGAGAAGAGTGGCAGGGAGAGGGCGGATGCGTGGAGGAGGACAAAGAAGACAAAGAGCTGTTATTTCAGATGAAATAAGGGCTACACTTATAGACCATGTCATGAACCATGGTCTCTCATTGAGAGAGGCAGGGTTGAGTGTGCAACCCAATATGCAAAGATCCACAGTGGCATCTGTAATGTGAATTTTCCATCATACAAACAGGTGAGAGTTGCATCCTTACAGTAAATGAAAACATTACAGGAATTTATTTTGTATTTCAATTATAGAATATTTACCCAGATATATATTACAGTAAGTTTTGACTGTAAAATATATTTTTACAACAGGACCCAAAGGCTGCCCCCAACAGGAGGAAGAGAAAGAATATTTTAAGATACGCAGGAAAATGCTATTGTTGACATGGTTGTTGTCAACAATGCAATAAAACTGCGGGAGATTCAAGATAGCGTGCTGGCTGATAATGATATATTTTGAAATGTTAATTCTGTCAGCACAACAACTATTGCTCGAGACCTAAAGAAACACCAAGTTACAATGAAACAGTTATACACTGTACCGTTCGAGAGAAACTGAACGGGTAAAAGGGTAAAGATACCAATATGTCCAGGTAAGACGTCTGAGGTTACATACACAGCTATAAAAAATATTTACAGCAAAAAAATCACATCACAGATTTATGGTTTTGTACCTGCCTGCATATTCACCCTTCCTCAACCCAAAAGAGGAGTTTTTCTCGGCCTGGAGGTGGAAAGTGTTTGGTCACCACCAACATGACCAAATGTCTCTTTTGGAAGCCATGCGTGCCGGATGCGAGAACGCAAGTCCAGAGGACTGCTAGGGATGGCTGAGGCACTCCAGAAGGTTCTTCCCCAGGTGCATGGCAAGAGAGAACATTACATGTGATGTTGATGAAAACCTGTGGCCTGATGCTAGAGAGAGGCAGGATTAGCCGCTTAATTATTTGTTAGAATTACAGTATGTACTTTTAGTTTCTACCTTTTTTTTCTCATTACTGTAATTCCATAAATTACTACAGACAAAATAAAAAATGTATATCTATTGAAGCAAACTGCTAATTTTAATTTACCTCAAAGAATTGTTATGTTCTAAAATTAAAATAAATCATGTGAAAGAATGTCACTCTTTTCATTGAAGAAAATATTGCTTTGTATGAAGTCACTTGAATTATTCAAATAAAGATGAAAAGTTTGTATTTTCTGTATTGGTGTTTGATGCTAGTGTTTTTAATCTCAGTGTGTTCTGAGTGACAGTGTGTCATCTCAGTGAGGATTGTTCATAGTGTTTGGCTGCACTGAGTCTGTTTTGAGATGTGTGTTAAAAGTTGTGTTGCTTGGAATGAGTTTTGCAGGTGATGTGAACTGTTTAACTCAGGTGACTGTAGGTAGTGCAGACTGTAGTTAGAGTGTTGCACATGTAGCTCCAGTTGTGCCCACTGTTGTTTAGCAATAAAAAAAACCTGTAACACCTACACAAATAAAACAGTAAGGCATGTTTTGGATGAATCTACATTTTTCACTTTCTAAAAAGCCATTTTAGTTATAGCCTGACTCCGACTAATGAGGAAGGTACATTAAAAAAAAAACATATCAGTTCTCCCAACCTGGATTTAATGTACACCAAATATTTATGAACTGGCAAAAATGGGTGGTGACTTTCGCAGGCTGCACCGTAAAACACAAGAGCATCCCTGCATATTAAATTAAAAGGCCAAACAAATGTCTTTCAGCCAGACTTATGCACTTGACACTTTATGCACAATCTCAACATCACTGCAGGAAGTACGTATATATGTATGATCACCCATGACGACCAATTGAGCTAAAGCAATTATTGATTATTTAGTCAGCCGGCAGAAAATTAACCGGCCACAACGGTTGATTATTATTGATTATCAAAGTTATTATTATCAAGCTAAAATGACAAACATTCTTTTGTTCCAGCTTCTTAAGTGTGAGGATTTGCATCGTTTCTCTTTGTCATATCGTTGAAATAGAACTGCCACAATTAGTCAATTAACTGATTAGTTGATTGACAGAAAATTAATAAATTGTTTTAATAATAGGTGAATCATTTAAGTAATTTTTCAAGCAAAAACTATAAATATTTGATGGGCCCAGGTTCCTGAATGTAATTATTTTCTTGGTTGTACATTAAAGTAAATAGATTTTGTTTTGGCTGGTGGTCAGACAAAACACGCACATTGAAGACGTCACTTTGGGCTGTGGAAAATTGTAATGGGCATTTTATTTTTTAAGTTTTGTACACAAAGCCAAGAATCAATTAATCAAAAAAAAAAATCTCCTAGTTACAGCCATAACGACCATGATACACAATTATGTAGTTTTCATGCATCTGATAATTTTAAAACTGAAGAAAGAGCTCATATGAATAGGTAACAGAAAATATCTAGGGGCAATATTGTAAAAGCTTTTCTTTTAAACATCTGTAATTAATGGCATTATTACAGAAGCACTGATGCAGAGAAAGATATTGATAGAAACGAGAGAAGGAGAGGAGGAGAGGAGGAACAGGGGCAGGGGGCAGAAAGAGGCAAGGAAAGTAAAAAGACATGAGGAAATACTGGTATCCATCTCACGGAGATTAATAAATAGAGTGACTGATAGATCACAGACAAAAGGAGAGAATAAAAAAGAGAGAAAGAGATCAACAAACAGTAGCAATAATTTCTGTTGTGTAAGAATTAGCTGGTTCCGTAATCTAACTTTGTCTCTTTTCCTTCCCTTTCTCTCCCTCCCTATCAGTCTCTCTCCCTCGTTCCCATAGTAATCATTCAAACCTGATTGCTCTGATCCCTCCATTCTATTTGTCATTAAATACAAGGCAGACACACACACACACACACACACACACACACACACACACACACACACACAACACTACCACCACCACCACCACCACCACGCATGGACACACATACACACCAAGAGACAGAAACAAATGCCATTTAATCAAAGAGTATAAATAAATAAAAGGTTTTTATTTCCCATAAGTCCATCTGGTCGCCTGCTTCTCATCACACACGGTCTTCATCTGCTGGTCAATAAAGCTCACACACACCCACACAAATACACACTCTAAATCAAAGGCACGGATGACCACACACGTTGGCCGGTGAATCTAAATGTAGATGAGTTCAGTCTGCTAGAAGGACTGGCGGCAAGAAGAAACCTTTATCAAGCAAATCTATTTGTTTTCGGTTATTTCACTCACCGTGGTTGACCGTCCTATCAAACGGTTTAACTAAATATTATCGACGTATGTTTCGTTGCTTTAGCTTCAGAGCACTCTGCAATTAAGTTTAATGGGACACTGATCCAGTGTTTCAGAGACACAAAAATAATAAAAATAGAACTAAACTTAGGGCATCGCATAAACACAAGCCAGAAATGTACTTCATATGTTTATTTGCTGATTCTTCTTTGATGGATTATACCTTTTAAGCAAGTCGCCATCTCTGTTATTTCTTCCTTTTTTAATTCTGTTAGAAACAGAATGGGATAATTTGAAGACTGATGCAACACAGAGCAGAGAGTAAAATATGTGTACATGTTGAAGTCACCTGTATTTTATTTTTTCTACGAGACTAAACCCATGTTGTTGGTTGACCAAAAGCAGACATTGCGTCGGGGCTGCTGTTCTGTTTCAGACCTATTCCACAATTACAATTTAGTTGACATGAATCAGCTTCAAGCCTGTTTTGACTGAATGGTTCCAGATACTGAGGAGCCACAGGAACTAAACTCACAAACTCAACAAAGTCCCCTTCGCGCAATCTTTTTTGCATTTCCATCGCATTTAAAGAACTGTAAAAATCAGGCAAACCAGTCTAGTGATGGGTTAAAAAAAACAGCAGCAATTGATGCACAATTTTCAGACATGAGTTGACAACAACAGAGTCATCCTGTTCTCTCTCTAATGTTTAATAGATGTAATTAATGTATTAATAAAGAGACATGCAGAGGTGGAAAAGGAGACTAAAAATCCCAGAGCACCTGTCTCTCAGTCCCTCCAGAAAAACGTGATTATGCGATCACATAATTCATTGCATAATCAGCCAAAGTCCGCATATTTATGCTGATCTGTTGAATGTTTGATGGTTATTTATTTCTGCAATAGTCGTAACTGTGTTTAAACAATGAGCAAATTAAGTTTTCTTTATGTTCACTGGGAGATATACTGATATTTGGGAGTTTAAAAAACCTGATAATTATATATCGGCCCAGCGTTAACTTTTTTAACATTAACACATGACATGAACAATGAATCGTTAAACAGATCAGATTACATTTTTGGGAGGATTTTTTTTTTTTATAGTGAACAAGGTACATACTGGGCATGCATACTGGATACATTCTTGTCAGTGCTCTCTAGTGGACAACCTATGTAATGGAGACACTATTTCAAAATTCCGTCATTTACTACACATAGGAGGCAATGTCATGTATCATTAAAAGGAACAGAATGACAGTGTGGATTTTTGGAGTAATCCATAGCCTGAACATTAGTGTGTTTGACATTCAAAAGGTTTGATTAATACTGAAGGGAGAAAGTCTCACTCTTACAAACACACACACACACACACACACACACACACACACACACACACACACACACACACACACACACACACACACACACACACACACACACACAGACAGACAGACAGACAGACAGACAGACACCACTTGCTTACTCTTGCTCTCTCTCTGAATGAATCGTTCCTTGTCTCTGAACTGATGGAGCGATAAAGTTTAAAGTTGGTTTTAACAGCCGTAGACACACAGACACACACTGCCAAAGCAGGAACATGTGTTTTACATCAAGAGCTCCCAGCTATACAAGAGCTAATGTTACCGTCCATATGCATTGTGTGTGTGTGTGTGTGTGTGTGTGTGTGTGTGTGTGTGTGTGTGTGTAAGAACAGGAGTGCAACATGTCTTTGCAATCTTCTATCAGCTTTTAATCTCTCTTCAGCAGAGAAGGGGAGATAGAGAGAGAAGGAGAGAGAGAATAGGCACTCAGTGAGAGAAAGTGATAACCACTCAGTGAGAGAGGTGGGGGGGGGGCAAAGTTATCCCTCATCTCTCCATCCTCCCATTATTCATTTTGTTTTGCAAAGCTCCTTTGCTTTTTCCCTGCCTCAAGGGGGAGAAGGACAGAGCAAGCAGGAGTTGTCTACATTGTTTTGCGTGTGTGTGTGTGTGTGTGTGTGTGTGTGTGTGTGTGTGTGTGTGTGTGTGTGTATGTGATTTAATTTTTATTGTCTGAATACTGTGGGAGTTGACGAGTTTCATCTTGGCTTCTTAGGTTACTGAGGAGGGCTGCGTTGCAGGCAGCGTTGTCAACATTCATTCCTCACTTAGTGCTTGCTAGAGACTCAACACCTACTACTTAGCTTGCGAAGTTTGTTAGGCCTTCCACAGTATTGTTGCTGTCTAATTCACAATGCTGCAGCCTCTTCATGTTTCTTTTACAGTTGTCTTGAAAGAGTTGTCTGTACAAGACAGATGCATGTGGATGCTAAAATAACATGTAAACATGAAAGTCTTGTGTGCAGACCTTCTCCACAGCTCATGAACTCATCATACTAGTCCAGCTAAAAATACTAATCATCTCATAGTGGAAAACACACGTATGGATCACCACCAAAACCTTTTCATCTAATCAGTAACCCCTGTGTATAATAATTTTAAAGAAAATTGAGATACCCAACTAAAAAACTGAGAAACACAAAGGTGGTGAAAGCATTTAAGAAGTGCCTAATAACAGTGAATCACTACGAGTTTTTTTCTTGCATTTGGCCTCAAAGCTAGATCACTACTTCTTTCTCAAACCAGAGAATGTGATTTGTACCTGTACCTTTGTACCTCCAGCTCTAGTGTACAGCAGTGTTGTAGTACTCGAGACCGGTCTTGGTCTCAATTTTTTAAGGTCTTGTCTCGGAATCGACTGCATTGTTACTTACTTTTTACTTAGATAAAGAAGACTCAAGATTTTATTTCAAGACCGGTCAAAACTGCAGGAATTTCCGCTAAATTGCATGTGCATTGTCTGATTTAGGCCTGTTGTTACCGTAAACCCATCTCTTCCTGCCGCCTTTACACACACTCCCAAGAAAGTGAATGCGGGAGACAGGAGAGGAAGCTCTGGCTGTCTAACACAAATCTGGTCTTGGTCTTGACTCGGTCTCAAACCCTCAAAGTCTCGGTCTCGATACACTCTGGTCTTGGTGATGACTTGGTCTCGGTTTAGGTGGTCTCGACTACAACACTGGTGTACAGCTTGGTTGATGGCAGGCTAACATACTAACGCACAGCAGACAGGATACCTGCTGATGTTGCAACACATCCTGTGACCATAAATGTGTGACTTTGAGTACAATCTACATGGAGTCATATTCATGTTTCACTCTCTTAGATGTTGCACATTTCTACAGACACAGAATAGACACTGGCTCCTACTAGTAGTAGTTGTGTAAACTGCTTTTGTTCAAGAATAAATACTTATGGTAATGTTAAAAGTGGAAAAAGGAGAAAAAAATAGTATTCAGCTTTGGAGGCAGATGTGAGTTACGGCTTACTGTTACTTACTGCAGAAACACTGATTTTGAACACTGGCCAAGTCTGTGTATATGCGTGTGTGTGTGTGTGTGTGCACACAAACTTTCAGACCTTATTAGGTTGTACTTGTGGTGATGCTTAACCCCACTCAGAGCTTGGCAGCTGCTCCCCTTTCTCTTTCAGTCTACCCTGCGTCTTCTCTCTTATCTTCCTGTCTTTGTCGTCTCTCTCTGCTCTTGCTGTCTCTTACTCTCATCTCTCTTGCTCTCTCTCTCTCTCTCACTCTTGCTCTCTCTCTCTCTCTCTCTCTCTCTCGGTGGTCTTGAGGTAATGCAACACTTGTTTCCTGGTTGATCTGCAAATAGGGGGGCTTTAAAGTGATCTTTCACATATGTTCATCTGTTTCGAAGGTGTGTCATACATATTCACATATATGTGGTTGTGTGTGTAACTTTTAACTGTATACAGAAAAAAAGACATTGACTCACTAAGTCAAACTGTGTACTATGTAGCTTTGACATGTTTGAGGTTTATTTCAAAGTCTAACATTGAACCATACTGTAAGTGCAATCAGTGATTAAATGTACCATATGGAGTTTTTGACCACTAGTAGCGCTATGGAGTGATGTTTTTATGAGTTGGTCCCGGTTTTGTTTATATTGTGCTTGATCACATCCTGCTATTTATTCAGCAACATTTCACTGATCGACAGTTGGTGGCGCTAATGTGCCTACAAACACAGAATGAATGAAATTCCACTACTATTTTTCTGTCTGCCTCCTATTTATTTATTTTATCTATTTATTTTTTCAGCGTAGTTCTCAAGTCTCTTGGTAGCATAACACATTAAAGACTCTCTGGTCTGTGGCTTTTAGAGAGAGAGAGTTGTTCCTAATCAGTGAGCTGTGTTAGATCAAAGGAATAACATGGATCCACTTTCAGAGAGGATTTTCTCTCTAAAATGGGTTTTGTTATCTTAGTGACGTGAACCCAAAATAATACAGGAAGAAATATAGGACAGAAAGTGGATCCTATCAGAGTTGGCTTTAATAACAGAAGAATATTCAGTTTCAGTAAGAAAGATGGATCATGGTTCCAACATTTCTGAAAGAAGAGATAACATAGTATATACATAGATGATCCGGTGCAAATGGACACACGAGGCTATGTGTATGTCTGTGTGTGTGTGTGTGTGTGTGTGTGTGTGTGTGTGTGTGTGTGTGTGTGTGTGTGTGTGTGTGTGTGTGTGTGTGTGTGTGTGTGTGTGTGTTATGTGAGATCTTCTTTTATAAGTTATATCCAGTTTGATGTTTATACAGCAAAATCATAAAGATGACAAAAATGCTCAAGGACATGTGAGCACAGCAGTAGCTAAGAGTGACACACACACCCACAAGGGCATGCATGCACACACCCATTGTTTGGCTGCACCTGGACTATTAAGGAACAGGATAGATGGGACTAGGGGACCTGACTGTGGGAATGTTTGTGTCAGAGCATGTGTGTGTGTGCGTGTGTGTGTGTGTGTGTGTGTGTGTGTGTGTGTGTGTGTGTGTGTGGTGTGTGTGTGTGTGTGTGTGTGTGGCAACTTTAGAAGCCAAACATCTGCAGCAATGACGCACTTCAAGTAACAGTACAACTAACAGTACACACACACACACACACACACACACACACACACACACACAATGCAAAAAAACCATATACACAAATTACACAATTATTAAAACTGATATTTAACTGCACAAAGTACTCTCACCTTGTGTCTCTCTCTTTGAATAAAATAATTTCTCTCTACTATGACCATGCACCAAAAAACATGATATTAACAAACTGGAGAGTACAATGTGACAATAGGGTTGATTAATCGCATGCATACTGTACTTTAGATGGTTATATTTGTCTATATTCACTGTGAGCTTGAATTTCATATCCAAAATAACCTTTTTGATTTTTAACCTCTAATAGCCCAAAATACAGGCTAGTGTCATAACAAATATTAAAACATGGAACCTAAAAAAAATCCTAAAAACTATTGAAAAGCTGTCACATCATCAGAGCTCCTATGTCAAAGGGGGATTTTTTAAAACAAGAGCAAATGTTGTATCTTATGTTCTTTGCATACACTGTTGCACAGTACTATGGCAACAACGAATCAACGGGGGGGAACCACAGTGCATTACAGGTTGATCGTTTTTATAAAGGTAATTTTATTATGTTTGTTATTCTGTACACATGCCATCTATTGCATGCCTGCGGGTCCAGGGAGAGGGTTCCTCATTAAAGTTTTTTTCTGGAGTTGACAATGTCCAAGGACAAAGGGTCTTGTATGCTCTATAAATTGTAAAGCCTCTTGAGTCATTTGTGATATTGAGCTATATAAATTAAAATGACTTGACTTAAAAGGAACACGCTGACTTATTGGGACTTTAGCTTATTCACCGTATCCCCCAGAGTTAGATAAGTCCATACATACCCTTCTCATCTCCGTGCGTGTCGTAACTCTGTCTGATGCACCCACCGCTAGGCTAGTTTAGCCCAGATCCTGGAGGTAACCGGCTCCATCTAGCCTACTGCTCCCAATAATAACGCCAACATTTTCCTATTTACATGTTGTAATTTGTATAGTAACAGCGTGTACAAATAACAAGGTCACATGAGACGCAGCCGTCTTCTAACCGTATAAATACTGGGAACTATATTCTCAGAAGGCGAAGCACTGCTATGGGCCCAGTTCACCGGTGACTTCAGTGAAAGAGGAGGGGGTTCAAGTTCTGTCGATGGATCTCCTGCATCTGCAGTTGCCATGCTGTCTTTTGACTGGCTGTAGCTAAGTTAGAGGAGGTTGACTCGCAGCACTTCAAATCATGTGTGTTTTTTTTCTGCTTGGCAAGCCGACCGGACGTGACACGGGGGTGTGGCTGCATCGACAATTCCATTTTTTTATTCAAAGTTCGAGATTGTGACTTAATTTTGGTCGATTTCGAATTAAAATCAAAATTGTGACACCCTTAACAACCGGACAATAATGTCTTTAGCTTTGACTCTCTCCACTGAGCTACACAGGATGACGGAAACACAATACACGTCGATATATACTATGGAAGCATACAAGTCTTGAACAGTTGAAGCTGTGCTAAATTGTGTCTGGTCCTGTTGTGTTGTACATCCAAATAGAGAGAGAGAGAGAGAGAGAGAGAGAGAGAGAGAGAGAGAGAGAGAGAGAGAGAGAGAGAGAGAGAGAGAGAGAGAGAGAGAGAGAGAGAGCGAACAAAAGAGAAATGGTCTTAAGGGAAATCGAGTATACAAGATGCATCATGCAAGCGGAGCAGAATTCATGAACACTTGCACAGAGACACACACACGTGCACACACTAGTGGAGAATTCCTAATGAGCGAAGAGCTCACAGGAGACAGAGGGGGGAGACAGACAAAAAGAGAAAAGTAGGAGTTAAGGGAGAGACGGACAGAATAAAAGAGAGAAAACTGATGTATCCTTCTCAAGCATTCACCCCCACATACATATATGTATTATAAGTTTGAGGGTGGATGTGCGGCGTTTCCACTGAGAGAAGTTAAAAGTTAAAATCTTCACTTTAAATTCCTCTCACACATGCACACACGCACACACACACTGCTGGGATGGCACAGTCTGCTGCGCGTGCACGTGCCCAGGGCCATCTTGCTACCTTGCCAGGATGGCCTTGGACCGCCAAGGTTGCCATGGCATTGCTCGCACAAACACACACATTCCTCAATGTCTTTCTCTCTAGCTTTCTCTCACACACACACAACACACACACACACACACACACACACACACACACACACACACACACACACACACACACACACACACACACACACACACAGAGTAGATTAAAGTGTCAAAATAACTGGTTGAGTCTGTGTTTGTGCGTGCATATATTGTACATGTTGGAGAGTGTGGGTGGGTGCTTGTGTGCTTTTGTGATATGGATCTGAACATTGGTACTGCACCTTTAGCTTCTTTACTAAATATACTTTCTCATTGCAGGGAAGGAGGTGTGCTGCTGTGATTCCCAATTTTCTTACTCAAACTTGGCCAAAATGCAAGACACACTTAAGATGTGAGATGTGTCATGTGTCAGAGGAGAGATGACTGGCATGGCAACTGACAGCAAATAAAATGCAGATGGGAACGCAGATTGGATTTACTGTTCTTCTTATCATTCATTGTTTTGCCGTTGTTATTTGGCAGGCGATCTGCACTTTTTTTAGCTTGTATGCTGTGACACAATTCACATCTGTGTATTAGCACTCCCCCGCCCGCCTTAATGCTACGAGACGCATCCTTCCACTGGAATGCAAGTTCTCCTAAACTACGCTTATCAGTGACATCGTGTAATGTACAGAAGAGACTTGAAGACAAAAAAGAAAGGAGAATGAAATAAGAAAAAGAAAAACATTACAGACAAAAAACTTTTTCAACTGATATGTATAATAGATGTACATTGTTCTTCATTAGGTGTTTCTGCTAAGCAGGATATTTTTTACATTATATTGCCTTGATACAATGAAACTGAAATGAAGTAATTTGTAGTCATTTATCAATTTACTTTAAGTAATTCACTGGAAGCAGTTTTATATTAACTATTCATTTTCTCCAGCCTCTTTTCTCTCATTTGTCAAATTACATCATTCACTAAAGAAAAAGGCCTGGTTGACACAAAGAACTTCAGATTAAAAGAAGAGATGAGGGAAGGAAAGGAGAGCCTGGAGACAGAAGAAAGGGGAAGCAAGCAGGGTTTTCAAATTAACTATTGGTCAGGGGTCAGATGGACATTTAATCTAACCAATCAGCTTCCTAATTACACAAGTGCTGCCAGAACGGTGTACCCCAATGCATTTCTGAGTGTGTGTGTGTGTGTGTGTGTGTGTGTGTGTGTGTGTGTGTGTGTGCGCGCGTGCGCACGCACGCGTGTGTGTGTGTGTGTGTGTGTGTGTCTGTGTGTGTGTGTGTGTAGCTGGCTAGCGTTGCGTGTAGAGGTCTTGTTGTAGCAAAATTATCATCTGGCCTCAATATTGGTTCCATGTGTGAACACACAAGCATATGCACGTCTGCATGCACACACATACTGTATGCACATCCATGCACACACACACACATACACACAGCCTGTAGTGAATTGCTCCCAAATTACACAAGAGAGAGAGAGAGAGCGAATGAGAGAGCAACACACAAGCACTGAGGGACTGGGTGTGCAAGCCATTGCAGAAAAACACTGAGAAATATAAAAAGAACACACACATGCACACACAGACTTCCAGTAGTGTGTGTGTAAGTTGATTGTAAAAGTAATTGATGTAAACGTCTAAATTACAGCTAGGAGCTAAAATAACCACTGTATTTTACCGTTGCCATGTCGACATGATGAAAAACACCTGGTTGGTTCACTGGCGGAGAGAGTGGAACATCTGTGTCATGGATGCCCAACTGAACCAATGAAAAGGCTGTGTATGTAAGCGACATGTGTCTGAACCAATGAAATAACTAATTGGAAAGAGAAGACATCTGAATACACCGCATGTTAGGCTCAAGTCAAACTAATCAAATCGTATTACGTGATATGAGATATAAACTACTGCATTTTTGTGTAAATGCCTTTCAGATCCAGATTCTTGTATGATCAAGGGGCTGGTGCAAAAACTATCTGAATACTTTGAATGGCTTTTCCTACTCTGGCGCCAGATTGGTGCGGATTGTCAGAAATGGGCCAGTAAAGTTTAGACAATCACAGGAATGTCTCTTTTAATACTCCACTGATCCCAGAAGGAGGAACTCCTTGTCCTTGTGGGTCCTCTCCACAGGAAGGTCAGACTGCAGGGTCAGCTACCCAGCGGCAGTCCTGGGGCAAAATAATGGTTCAATGTCTTGCTCAATGACACTTCAGCTGGGAAGATACGTCAGGCATAGGGGATTGAGCCTGAGCTTTTAGATGAGGGACATATGACTAATCACTACACCAACCATTCTGCCAAAAAATAACCCAAAGACAAACCACACTAACAAATCCTGGGATTTTAAAGTCAATTTAGTGTACTTTTCTATGATTGATGACTAACTTTACATTTTCGGAAGTGGTGTGATGCGGTAAGAATTCCCAAGAAGGTTGAGAAGGAACGCTTGACTTTTTATGCTTTTTCAAACCTGAGTCGGAATCAGTCAATCAGACAATTCAAAGCACACTTGAAAGGAGAATTAAGATCCAAGCATGCCAAGATATAATCAAGCAAATACGCTAATTCTTGATTATTATGAGCCCAAAAATGCCAAGCTGTCACCGTCCTACTATGTATGTTGTCATCTGTAATATGTGTGGGAAAGCGTGGCATGTGTGGAATAGCCAAAATGGGTTTAAATGTGGTTTAAATGGTGTAATTTGTTTTTTCAAGCCAAATGTAATATTCCTAGCAGACAATGAGACTGCTGTGGACTGTCACACAGTGTAAAGCCACACACGGGTCATCATTACTGTGACACACACACACACACACACACACACACACACACACACACACACACACACACACACACACACACACACACACACACACACACACACACACACACACACACACACACACACACACGCCCCAGTATTTACACAGACAGACAGACAGACAGACACAGACACACACACACACACACACACACACACACACACACACACACACACACACACACACAGGTCAAAATTACAGCCAACAGGTTGTCTGATTATGTTTCTGTTACATTAAACACAGCCTGGACTTTATACACTAGGCACATTACCACACACACACACACTACCACACACACACTTTTTTTCCAGCATGGCTGTGTTTATTTGAGTCTGTGTCCTGATGGGAAATGTGACTGCTACAAAAAACAAACTGAACGGCCCAGAACAGACAACTCTGTCTCTGTGTGTGTAAGAGTGTAGAAAGAGAGAGAGAGAGAGAGAGAGAGAGAGAGAGAGAGGAAGAGCAGTTTGATGAATATCAGTACGTCTTCCCCTTTTCAAACTCACATTCACACACACAAACTGCACTTCAGCAACTAGAAAGAATAAAGACAGCACTTTTCACATTTTCCATAAGGGACTGTATATAGGACGCTGATCGGCTTTAGCAGAGCATCCTCATATATGAGCTCTTTATAAGGATGTCTGCAGAAAATGCTCCTTTGAGCTCAGACTGCTGTATTGATGTTTAATGGCTGCTGGAGCAGTCAATAGCCATCAGTCAGTGGCATACTTACAACTTGCCTGCATTGTCAAGTCTGTCTAAGCTAAATCTTCCACATCAGCAAATTAAGAAATGAAGCAACCAAGGCCAAAAGAACTCTCAATGATGAATAAATAGCACATATCGTATACTATATACATTATGAAATGGTCTGAAAAGTTTCAGTTCAGTTTAATATCAGCACATACACAAACACTCAACTGGGCCAGGCTTTGAACCATTTTTTTTAAATGTTTTTTATCAGTTTTATCCCTATATTTTACTTTAAAGCACTTAACTAAAGGGGCTTTTCACTTCCACTAAAATTAATAAAGGTCTATATATAAGGGCGACAGAAGAAACCGTATAAAACATTATACATTAAAGGCAATTTGAAGTGATAGAGCTTTTGATTTTATAGTGGGACTGCAAAAACAATAACGGCAAAAAGGTCCAGGAAATCGAAAGAAATTATTCAGATAACATAGCAGTTCACTTAAGGAACACACACACACACACACACACACACACACACACACACACACACACACACACACACACACAGACACAGACACAGACACAGACACAGACACACAG
Organism: Zingel zingel; assembly: GCA_023566125.1. Taxonomy (NCBI): domain Eukaryota; kingdom Metazoa; phylum Chordata; class Actinopteri; order Perciformes; family Percidae; genus Zingel; species Zingel zingel. The sequence goes on along the minus strand of CM042330.1, from coordinate 13,707,508 downwards.
ACACACACACTCTGACTTGAGCATAAGCTCCATAATTTCCTGTAGCGGATATAAAGTGATGTTAAATTATCAGCACGGAAAATAAGTTCAATTCATGCTTTAATTTCCTTACAAAACAGACACACACACACACACACACACACACACACACACAATCACTCACAAAAACACACTCAGAGAGAATGCATATGCAAACACATTGCACATAATTACTGTAAGTACACAAGCAGTGGAAAGCACACAAAGCCGCATAGATGCACATGTACACCGACATGCATGAATGTATGCAAGGAAAGAGGGAAGAAGGAATATAGAACGCACAAGTAATGAGAACTTTATGGAAATACAGCTGTGTGTATCTGTGTGTGTTGTGTGTCTTTTAAACATAATTAGCTCTGTCGGGCAGAAATGTAAACGAGAGAAACTTTAATGAAACTCTTCTCTGATCTGCTGAAAGCACACATTCCCGTTTATCTCTCTCAATTCGTCTCTCTATTATCTCGGTCTGTCTCTCCACTCAAATGGAATTGAATGTCATGGGACTTTTAAAATCCCAAAGGTTCACATTTCAGCATTGCATTATAAGATGAACACAATTATACTGTGTTTGTAAGGTCACATCCACAATTCCTTCCTCTCCCTTCGTGTGTCCATTTATCTACTCTTCTCTGCTGTCCTTGAGGTGGAATTCCCTTTGAAAACCCAATCTGGAATTTATTAGATGATCTAAGTTTTGGGTCGATTCACATATGTTTACATGTTTGGCTCAGAGGCGGACCTTTCTCAGCCCAACTTAACTCGAAAAACCACCATTACTCAAAGTCTGTTTCATTCCATTTATAAACTAAAACGTTAACCAAGCTTTTACTTTAATTGAATCTCTAAACCTCATACGCTTTCCATCCTTGCCTCATACAGTTAGTCAAAATGTCTGAAAATAAAATTTCAGACTACAGACTGACTTTAATATAATAAATCACTATGAAAACAAAGCCCATAGTGGGGAAATGTCTTAACAAGGTAACAGTGTGCAGCAATTATAGATCAGGCCTTTAAAAAGAAAATATTCTCTCCTCAATACAAAGCAAAAAGCCTCCCATACCAGAATACTAAGAACTTAGATACTGTGTGTGTGTGCTTGTTTTACTATATTCGTGGGGTCCAAAAACCGGGGAATATAGTATACTTGTGGGGTCTGCACAGCCTTGTGGGGCCCAAAATGCTGGACCCCACAAGGTTAAAGGGCTGTTTGAGGGTTAAGACTTGGTTTTAGGATTAGGGTTAGAATTAGGTTCTGGTTAGGGTAAGGGTAAGGGTTAAGGTTAGGCATTTAGTTGTGATGGTTAAGGTTAGGGTAAGGGGCTAGGGAATGCATCATGTCAATGGCGGGTCCCCACAAAGATAGTGAAACAAACGTGTGTGTGTGTGTGTGTGTGTGTGTGTGTGTGTGTGTGTGTGTGTGTGTGTGTGTGTGTGTGTAAAATATTTTGTGTGTGTGAGGTGTGTATCAATCTGTGTATCAGGTGAGTTGTCCTTTTAAGAAAAGAAGGGACCTGAAAGAAAAAGAATGACAATAAAAAGGGGAGAGACAGATCGATGCAGGGAAGAATAGAACAAGTGAGGATGCGGGAGACAGAAGTGTAAAACACACACACACACACACACACACACACACTTACTTAACAGTGTTTAGATGAAATATGACTTTGGCCATTTATTTCTGTTTTAGTTTCTTTTTAATCCTTCGCTTCCTCCCTGCCTACCTACTCGCTGCATCCTTCCATCATTGCTCTTTATTTAGTCCTTCCTATCGTCATTCTCCCTTGCTACTTTTCAATTGCCATTTACAAAGAGTCAATTTATATTTTGGGCGGAATCACCTCAATTTGTATTTTGGGCGGATTCACCTTTTATAATTCAGACTCTGCCCTCTTGCGTCAAAGGCTGCATTTAAATTGAACCAAACGTCTGTGTGTGTCGCCCTTAAGTGTCAATATGTGTGTAAGCTATTTCAGATGATCCTTTGCATCAGTGCCCCTCCCTTACCATGCCCAGCGATGAGTCAACCTCAGCCTTGGGTGTGAGTGGTATATTCACGTGTTAGACGTGTCAGTGCATGCCATGAAAACTGAGAATACATATTCTGTAGTGAGATGAAGGAGAGGGAGAAAGATAGTAGCAAAGGTCATTTATTATGAAGCTATTAAAGTCATGTTCAGCTTCTCCTCTAATACATTGTTAAATTGTTTGTCCCTTCTCTCCCTCTCTCCCTCTATCTTCTCACCTTCACACACTCACAAGGCTTCTTTTCTTTTTCTCTCTCACTGAATGCAATAAGTCCTGAAGGGTCAGAAATATTCCAAAAACGTAATGGACAGCGGATGTGGTTTTTTCTTCGTAGGGTAGATATCATAGGATATCTTCACATGTGTAGTCGACCCTAGCGGACATGGAAATTACTGACCCACTGATTACAATCTCATGATGTGCATCCAAATTATAAAGCTTCAGTGAAGATCCCAAAGCTTTCAAAGACAACAGACATTTCCATCTGAATTTCAGGGAAATGTAAAAGTTTCCATTTTATTGAATGTTGCAGCCAATTTGAGTTTGACTATTTTCTTCAGGGTAAACGTCATATAGCTTCAATGAAGAGTTTGGAACAAGCTCGTACAGACTGAAAAGGATACAATGAAATATGTTCCTTTGCTTACTTTCCCGGAGTTAGATGAGAAGATCAAAGTCAATGTAATGTCTGTGCGTTAAGTACAGAGCTAGAGTCATTGTTAGCTTAGCCTATCATAAAGACTGGAAGCAAGTAGAAACAGCTAGCCTGGCAGTCCACAATGAATACAAACGGCAACCAAGCTCGCTAATGGACATGGTATAACTTGTTTGTTACAGGGGAACAAAGGGGAAAGCTGTATGTTAAGGGGTTAACTTTTTTTTGCTACACCCTTTTATTTCAATCTGACTCTCCCTATCTTCATCTCAATTTTCCTCCCTTTCTCTCACACGCATGCAGTCTCTCTCTCTGTCTCACTCTCTCTTAGACCCACACAGCCCCACCCACGATAATGAGTTAACCTCTTGCTGCCCCACCCAGCCCAGTCTGCCAAGTTACTGCCAACACCTCACACACACACACACACACACACACACACACACACACACACACACACACACACACACACACACACACACACACACACACACACACACACACACACACACACACACACAGTTCAGTCTATTCTGATCTAATGTGATCATAGCCAATAAGCTCTGCGGCACAGGCAAACCACAGTCTGTTCCTACCAGTCCATGACATCACTGTGAAGTGAAAAGCATTGTGGGCTGCAAAGTAGGATGAAGGAACTGACTGACAGGTGGTAACTATGGGAACTGTCAGTTTGCCTCCCTGTTGCTGTAGCAACAGCCACGTTTCTCACTGTTGTGAGTTAACATCTAATAAAAAAAAAGATGAACACAACTTCTGGGAGAGGAAATTATGTCATGGAAGCATACGCACAGGGACAAAAACTCACAGAGATAGGAACACTCATGTGGGGAAGCTCATACACACTTAGCTAGCCATGGTCAATCTGCATAAGATCTCATTGTAGCTGCTCTTTGCATGAGGTCTAATCTTCACATGTAATCCAAAGGAAATGAAGATGAAGGTGTATTTAAAGAAAGCACGTTGACAACTCTGCTCTAAGCAGGTAGAATCTGGCTATAAAAATTGAGCTACAAAGGCCTTCATCCAGACAGTCAGAGCTAAAAGCTAAAACCAGGGTGTAAATTAGACAAAGGAGAAAGATGAGAGTGAAAAAAGCAGAGGGATATTAAGAATGAGAGAAATAGGAGGGTGTGCACATGTTCCACCTTACCCGTAGAAGGGATTGTGACTCCTCTTTAGCGGCTCCTCCTTTCTCCTGCCCTCCTCCAGCGCCACTCACTCCTCCTCCTCCTCCTCCTCCTCCTCCTCCTCCTGTGTATTGCTGAGGCATCTGGCTCTGTTTCTCCCCTCCGCCTCCACCTGCACAGGCTCCTCCTGGCCTTCCTCCGCCGTACAGCTTGGTATCTCCCAAAAACGACTTGGTGTCTCCCAAAAACGACTTGGTGTCTCCCAGGTAAACCATGCTAGGCGAAGCTACGCCTCTTTTCTGCTGCAAGGCCTCATGATTGGCTGAAACAAACGACAATGAGAGAGGGGAGGAGAAAAGAGAGGGGCTTCCACCTCCTGCTCCTCTTTCTACTCCTCGTTCGGGTCCCATTCGCTCCTTGGGCACCCAGAGCAAACCGTGGGCCTGCTCACCTCCTCTTTCCCCTAGTCCTCTTGTCTCCCCAAGAACCCAGCCTTTCTCCCGCTCTCTTTCTTTCTCCTCACCTCCCTCACTTTTTACCACCCCTCCTGCCTCTTCTCTGCCTCCTTCTGCCAACAGTCCCTCAGGCGGTGCAAGGGAGTAGAGGAGGCGAAGATCCCCCTTGCTTTCTTCTTTAATGGCTAAGGTAGATGGAGCTGAGCAGCCATTGGCTGAGTATGTTAACGAAGGCGTCAGTGAGGTGGGTAAGGAGGTCGTTGTCAGTGAGCTTAATGAGGGAGAGGAGTCATGACAGTGGGCCGAGTTAAAATGGTCGAGGAGGGCTGACGAATCAGGAGCTGTGAAGTCACAGCGTCGACAACGGCAACACGCGTGGACACGCCTGCAGAGAGAGAGAAGAAAAAAGTAGGGACTAAATTACCCACAAATAAAAATTTGAATGAATAAAACTTCCTTTTGAATCAGCTCAATTATACATTATTACATTTAAATATACACAGTGTATTCTTAGGTTTGTCAAACCATGTCTGGACAATACCTCTTGCAAATTTGATTTTGTCATTAAGGTGATCTTCAATGTGACAGTGAGTCACTGTGAAGTCAGAACAGTAACACCAATGAGACAGAACGTATCAATCGATAGAATCGATTTAAAATGTAAAACGGATTTATGTCTATCAGCTTTAATGGTCTGTATATGACAGATATTCAAAAAAAGTTTGTCATTGATCTCATTTGGATGAAAATCCACTCCCTGAATCTACTAAATTGCACTTAAAGTGCATTTCTGCCTGATTTCCTCCCACCACTCATGTAGAGTTTCTCCGAACGCGTGGCCAAAAAGTGACTCAGTGTTCCACTAAATCACAATGATTTAGGACTGTGAGGAATGTAAATGAATCTGAATGACAAGAAATGAATCCCCCATCAACAAACCACCTCCATTTCCTGTTGGCAAGGCCCAGACTGACCAGCAATATATACGATACATCAGAGACAGAAACATCAGAGTTTTTCCTGGCTCGGAAAACAGTTTAGATGTGTCTTGTGCAGCAGAACAAGCTAAATCAATCGGCCATCTATACCAAGAAGAGGGACTCCTGTTTGCAATGGCTGTTGGTGGGCCCATTATGGGCAGCTGTTTTATATTTAGGGATATGGGAAAATATTAACTAGTAGCTGTCAAAACATACATAAATACAAGTGTAATAGAACAAGCAACTATATTTTGTCTGTAATGAGGTAATCACATGTTGACTGTTGCATTGATGGATTCTGCTGTGAACTTTAAACAAACTCTTGCTCTTGAAAACAAATAACAGGATAACAATTCACACCTTTCTATCTGAATTATTTCAGGAAAGACCTGGCATGCATGAGAAGTAGGAGTTTATTTGGACCATTATTCGGCAAATAAGTCAGGTGTGTAACTTTGACTGAAAATAGGATGAACATTCTTTCCACTTATTTCACTCACATCTCGCCCTAAAGCAGCAATTTGCTCGACACTGCTGTTGTTTTCGCTTGAGTTTTCTCACCGGTGAATTCTCATTACGGCCACACTTCAATGGGAGTTCATTTAATAAAAGTCAGTGGAATAATTATGCGAAATATTTCATTGCAAACATCTAAGGACTATCGAATTGTCATTTTTCTGTTCTAGCCTCTGTCATGCATGTGGATTGTTCTTGGGGACCTGTCATAACAATTCTTGCATGCAGGAGAAAAAAAAAAAAAAACTTTAAGGTATATATACCGTATATAGAATACATACACTACCTTTCTTATTTGTAAGCCATTTATCTGACGTGTTGTTTGCATGACTGAAGTGAAATGGTAATGATATGTAGGTTTTAAACCAAACAAATTTATAGATTTAAAATAAATTCAGTAAGAGATGTGCTTCTCCTCTGACTCCCTCACTCTTTATCTCTTTATTATCTGCTATTGCCCTTTATTAAATAAAGTAAACTCCCTGGGTAATGACAGATTCAAGTTAGGGTTTTAAACAGCATCTTGGTCAGATCAAAGTATTCTAGGTATTTGTAGAGATTTGTGAAAATGTGTGTGTGAGTAAAGTACACCTTGTACCGAGTGGACTTAAAGGTCTCCAGATGCTGAACAGACACAGTGGCCTCTCTGTTTGTCATCACCACACGCACACGCACACGCACACGCACACACACACACACACACACACACACACACACACACACACACACACGATAAATGAAGTTTATATCATTCATTCGTGTACTGATCCAATCTATGTTTACCCTGAACACTGTCAACAGCTACATCTGTCTCACATACAATGAATTACATTTTTCCTATGACAAGAAAGGGGACATTACATTTAGTATTAAAGTAAAGTTAAGTTATTTCTTTGAGAATAGTAAGCTGGCATCACAAAAGTATGAGGACTTCACTGGTAAACACATTTTTGCCCTTGGAGGTATTTATTTGTAAAGCAATGTGGAGAAAGCATTTTAAAAGATCTGTTGATAAAGTAAATAACCCACAAGAGAAGAATTCCAAGAAAGTCCAAGAAAGTTATGTTATATCCCCTAGATAAGATATGTGTAACAATGAACAGGGCAAAGCAAAAAGTCCTCATTTATATCTCTCCTAGCAACATGTGAAGTCAAGAATTTGTAATGTAATGCTAAGGTCTGTGTCTGGTACAAAACTCTCTCAAGGTTTTTCTTTTGCAGCATTGGACTATGTGGTCTATGGAAGCACACATTTAACTTAATATAGTTAAATAAAAAAAAAACAGCTTCACATTTGGTTTGCTTCCCTCATAGGTATGAGAGACTTTTCATCTGTGACTGGTCCCAAGACAGCCAACCTAAATGCATTTGATATGTGAGCAAAGAGCCTGCAGATCTCACACATTTGTGCTACCTTACATTGAGAGTCTAACAGGTCTATATCAACAAAGTCTTTCAAATAACAAATCTATGTTTAGGGTCACAACCCCTACATCCTGTGAGGTCAATACACACCTGCACATAGCAAGTCCACACACACACACACACACACACACACACACACACACACACACACACACACACACACACACACACACACACACACACACACACACACACACACACACACACACACACACACACACACACACACACACAAACCAATTGCCAATAATTGCAATCAGGGCATGGCAGTATTTCTTAATACCAAATGTTTGAGAATAAGCTTTATATATTTAGACAGTATAATAAAATTGGGGATGTCCCGATCATGTTTTTTTGCCCTCGAGTCCGAGTCATTTTGATTTTGAGTATCTAACGATACCGAGTCCCGATCCGATACTTCTATAATATATAAAAGAAGAATAAAGAAGAGCGAAAAAACAGATCCAGGATATTCTTTATTTTTTATTTAATTCACCTTATTTTAACATTCAACAACTCTGTTAACAAACAGAGCACTTCCTCTTCTGTGAGGTAGCTTGAACAATCAAGTAATAACATAAATTCTTCACTTTTGGACCTTAGTGCAATAGTAAATATAAAAAAGTCTAATATAAAAACAAATAGCACCTCAACTTAAAATACCCGGCAGGCATGTAAACAAATAAAAAAATAAAAGTGCCACAGTGTTTGCAAAGCCAGTAATGTGCTTTTAGGAACTGCACTCCTAACTCTTACTGTCTGCAGACATACTCGCGCTTTCCGCTTCAAGCTGCTTCCGTGTTCTAATAGCATTTCTGCAACAAAGTGATGTCATGCCGCACGCTTTGCTGTTTCTGTGTGGAGTCAAAAGGGTCTAACTCTGTGCCACCGCATAACTATAGATGTGTTAAAAAATAATGAGAATACATATATACATATATATCCGAGTCCTGATCGGGAGGTAACGTCCGATTCCGATCGAGTCTGAAATCAGGTGATCGGGCCCAATTTCCGATCAAGTGATCGGATCTGGACATCCCTAAATAAAATTTTATATTTGTGTATGAAACCACACATTTTGCAAGTTACTTTGAAGCCCAAGAACCTTTCACATAATAGCCAAAAAATACTAGCATTGTAATTATATAATGCATGTTCTCAGCTTTCACAACAAAGGCATATGTGTTAGTAAGTTCTTGCTGGTGTGTGCCTGTGCCTTACAAATGTCAGAATCTCAGTGAGAGTGTTTTGGTGTAGAAGTTGTAAAGGAGATTGATTAGTTTGTCCCCCCCACCAACACCACGGCGCTCTGTTCTATAACATAATCCTGAATTCTGTTTTGTAAAAGTTGCTACTGTAATCCTTCAACATTGAACGGTTGATTTTAGTGGTGGTGTACAAATGTCTGGCTTTACTTCAGTTTTATTTGATTTGAGCTCTGAGATGCAGGGATTAGATTTAGTTAAGGACGTGAGTGGACTGTTAAATCCCCTCCACACTCTCTCATTCTCCCTGTCGCTCAGTCACCCTCTCTCCCTCTTCTCTCCACTCTTCTCTCTGTCTTTCTCTCACTTTCTCCCACTGTTTCTTTGTCTTTTATTCTCCTTGCCTCTACAGACTCTTGTCTTCTTTTTTACTTTTTACTCTCCTTTCTGTCTGTCAATCCATCCCTTCTGTCTCCATCTTCTTCTTCTTTTTCTTCTTCTTCTTATTCTCTCTGCTATCACCCTGAAATAAATCTGTCATTGATTTGTTGAACTTACAACCAATCTGTAAGTCTTTGGTTATATATTTACAGGCTGATCCTCTTTAGAGAAAGCTGCTCCAGGAAGGATAGTCAGTAACAATACTAGTAGGACAAGTCATAAATATAGTATATCCACAGATTTTACGAATCAAAGTCTGTTTACAAGTCTTGGGGAGTAATACTGCAAACGTGAAACAAGTTGTAAAAAGCCTTTTGTGGCTCCAGAGGGAGAAACTGAAAACTATAAATTTGAAAACAAAAAAATAATCTGGCCTCTGTAGCCCACTCCTCATCCCTGTGTGAGGCTTGTGGCCCAAGGCTACATTTGCCGCTACTAGTATAACACACCCTAATCTCTGACTGAAATGTAGCCGGGCAAGTTGCATTGTGCGTAATGTAGTCAGCAGGTTTTGAAAACTCTATATAAAAAAATATATCTCTGGTTCTGCATCGATTCAACTCTTTTATAGGCCTTGTACTTGTAGTAGTTTCAAAATATGACAACATAGAGAAGCGTACTTAAAGCGTAAAGAGTAGTTTCACAGGACAGCATTAGTTTAAAAAGGTAGTGATGGAAAGGCCACTTTCCAAAGGAGCAAAAACAGATTCTCACAGTTTCATGTCTCAGAGTTGATTCCAAGATTATAATAAGTCATTGATAACTCAGCAGGTAAGGGGACCTGGTGCTGACTTTGTAGTGCAAGAGCACACTTTCATCTCCCGATCAGTTTCAAACTGCCAGTATCTGATACGTACACGATTATCGCCCTAACAACAGGCAATGTCATAAATCACAGACTGAAAAGGGCAAAATGGACAAAATGAGTGATGAGATCCGGAGACCGAAAAACTGCAGACAGAAACTGAGTTTATATATATCCGGAAAAGGGAAATAATCTCAATGTGTCTTAACTTACAAGCGCTGTCTCTTTAAGTCCAGTTTATCACAGTATGGTGATACTCAGGTATGTGATACCGAAAGACGACAAAGCTGTGAGAGTCGCTTCCAGGTGTTGGCCAAATAATGTGCATCTACCTACCTAGCTGTCTAAATTATCTAAATGGTTTATAAATGGGTTGCTGCTGGAAATGAGTGTACTCAGACAGTCAACATGTCATGGCTAACTAGCTGAAAAGAAAAAGAGAATTACAGGATCCCAGCACAATCACTACTTTATCATCTTCCTGACTAACTATACTCACAGTCATCCAGTTACTACAACATTTAGTCATAGAATCGAACTGGAATATTGACTCTTTGAATAACACACAATCACGTGCCACATTCAGTCACTCAGTGAATACATGAATGAATGACACAGAATCACTAGTTTTAGAAAAGGTGGCACACTCAATGGGCCACTGTTAGTCTTCTAAAAACACACAAACATATTCCTATTCATATTTTGTTTACAATGTACTTATGAGTTCCTATGTAGACTTCTTATATATCTTTACAGCTTTTTAATACCCTTTCATGTCTAAGAATCAACACTGTGGAAAAATGACATGTAATAATATATAACATTTAATAATATTCATTAATAGTATTTAATCAATGTTCTCTGATTCCATCTTGCTCTTACCTGTAGTGTCTAAAAATCTCTTCTTCCACTTCCGTGATGAAGTGACACTTTGTACAAGAGTACTCCCTCTCTCCTCCACCTCCTCTCCCCCCTTCCTTGTCTCCCCCAACCTCTTCCTCGGCCTTGACATGTGGCGCTGCCCCCTTTAGGTTAATCAGGGTGTGGCAGCTTTCGTAGTGCTGGAGCAACACGTCAATGTCGGTGGTAGCAAACGCACACTGGTCACACAAGTGGGTGACACCTGGGATCAGAAAAACAGGGGGAAATCAGGAGCAAGAAACAAAGGGTGAAAATGTTGAACATATTGACAATATTCTGACAAAATATGCCAGATGAAGGATGCTTTTGAATACCTTGTGTGACAACAGGATGGGCAGGGTCATAGGGGCGAAAAGTTGATCCCGACATCACCCCGGAGTCCCCTCTAGGATTAGGAGGGGTCATGCTAGGTGAGGTGGCGGTAGCAGGTTTCGATCCGATGGGGTCCTGCTGCTTGGTGGACGGAGGAAACTTAGAACAGCATTTAGGGCAGGTGGGCCTCCGACAAGCAAAGGGGTGAGACACCTATTGAGAAGAATCAGACAAAGTTTGGTGAGGAGCAGCATGGATCTTTGCATGCTTTCGTTATTACTGACAAAACTGTGCATTATGAGGTGAATTTAGGCTTAGAGGAATTTTCTTCTGTTGTGATATGATTGTGTTTTTGTCTATGCAGGTGATATCACCTGTTACCAGTGTAAATGTATATCATTAACTGAATGATTCAACCCCCAATTTTGGGCTGTAAACCATCCTTTTTGCATTTTTAACAGCTGCAACAGCACTGTTTGGCAGCTAGCACAAAGGAGGGTGTGCGTGGGTGGATTAGGGGGAACCAAGGGAATTTTTAACTAGGCTGGAAAATGGAACAATTAACTTTACACTTGCTCATATATTACATTTTATTTTCTTGTGCTTACTAAACAGCTCAAAAACACCAATGCACCAAGCAAATAAACATTTCAATATTTTATACATCTCACCTCCCCCAGGTGTTTATGTGGCTGACAGAGCCCCTGTGGACAATACATGCAGTGCTGAATGCAGCATCGGTGGATGGAGTGGTTGTGCTGGTAGTGCAGTAGTAACGGTGCTACTACGATCACATCTGCACTATGGGCCATTGAGTACCGGAAATCGCACAACTGACAGTTATAACTGGTCACAACTGCTTCTGAATCACTGCTGTTTGGGTCTCCTGGGAGCAGAAAACAGAGCAAAGGTCTCTTAAATAAAACAGTTTGGGTCTTGGAGAAGAACAACAACAGCATGTCAGAAATTCAACAAACGAGGGTCAAGTAGTTTAAAGCAATATAAATGATAAAAAAAAGCAGGGGGTCAAGCAGTTTTGTAGTAATTTTAACAGCAAAAAAAAGTAAAAGTGACCAGTGTCAGAGTGTCTAGGAAAAGCATCATAGTCCTAGAAGAAGTAGACATTTTAGACTGTTATTTAATGCTATGACACTCTTGTGCTTCATAAAAGTAGCCACCTTCAACTGAAAACATAAAGCAATTCACAACCCCATTTAACCATACTTCCCATTTCATTACCTTGGCTGGTGCTGGATGGGTTGGATGATAGATCTTTGCGGCTTTTGGATGTCACGTGGCCTCGTTCTTCTCCTTCTCTTCTCCCTCCTCTCTCCCTCTCTCTGTCCATCCCCCCAGGATTAGAGTTGCTGGGGCTCATAGTACCACCCGTGCTCATTCTATGTCTTTGTTCAAAGTGCTCTAAAAGCTTTGCCGAGCCCCCTGACCACTCACAACTCCAGCTACAGAATTTACACCAATAATATGTCTGCACAGCATCTCGACCCGGCTCCCCTGTCCAGCTTGACGAATCTGAACACGCCCTGACAGGGATGGAGTACCCGACCAAGGAATCGTCTTCCGCTCTCACTGCGACTCGCTCAGCCCCGTCTAGGATTTGACTCCTCCCCTTCCCCTGGTTGTCGTGCGTTGCCAGGTTATTGGTGGCCAGCAGGGGTGTGGATGGTGGAGTTTTGACTTTATTTGGATGCGAGGACACAAAGTGTTGTTCAAGTTCTAGGGAGTTACTGCCCATGTAGGTGAAGTTGCAGAATTTGCAGCGAAAGTACTTCGTATTCCCCTGGCAATCAGAGGTCTTCCGGCCAATCCCAATTAGCGTGCCACCCAGCATCACCTATTGTCAAGTAGAAAAAAGAGGGGAAAAGACGTAGAAGATGAAAAAGATTTTGTTAAATCAGGATTAAAAATCAATACGGTCACACATATGATTTAAGATGACATGACATGACTCGGCAACACCAATGTTACCACCAAGTTATAAATTCATCATTGTCATTTTGAATTCCTATGCAGCAGATATTTAAGGTACACGTAACATGAGCCTTCGAAACACAGAGCTGTGCTTCTGCAGATATGGAAATCCATGCTTCAGCTGCTCTTATCAACATGTTGTGAGCTTAGTACTTGAGCTCACAACAAAGGCAATCAATCATTTTCTTTTTAAAAGATGATTTTTTGGGGCATTTTAGGCTTTTAATTCCACAGGACAGATGAAGACATGAGGAGGGGAGAGAGAAGGGGTATGACATGCAGCAAAGGGCCGCAGGTCGGAGTTGAACCCGCGGCCACTGCGTCGAGGAGTAAACCTCTATATATGTGCGACTGCTCTACCAACTGACAGTCCCTCCGGGATTTTGCTATCACAACAATTCACGCAAAATCAACCAATCACAGTGAATTTAGTGCGACTTGCAATTTTGACCAATCACCGCAACTTTTCCGCAAATTTGACCAATAACCGGAGTTTCCCACGACTTCAACCAATCACAGCAGTCCCACGTGCCAGACTTTGTATCAGTATGTGACTCTGAGAGCCACTGACCAAGCGGGAGTGAGAACGGGTTGATGCAACACATGTAGATCGCCAAATTAATTTCCTTGTTTCTAAAATGAAGACAAGACGTGTGTGACTCAAACATCTCACATTTACCAACAAAACATATAGCGAAAGACCGTGCAAAACATTTCTGACCGTCCTGCCAACCTGTACACATTTTAACATGAATGTACGCTGTAATGTTTTTTCACTCTAAAGTCGCTGAAAGATGCTGCTGTTTCAATCCTGTCGGCTCGCTGCAGTGGGCGGGGCTGCTCAGTTCCCCCCGCGACTGACGCACGCTCACACACAAACACACACACACTGCAGGAAAAACCGGAGCTGAGACGACACAATGACCTAAATTGAGGACAGCTACGCTCGTTATTGTAAGTGCAATGATAAGTTAAAGTCCAATAAGTAGTTTATCAAACCGTATGAATGTGTGTCCCAGCCCAGGCCAGGATAGGAAATTAACTAACAATGTAAAGATCAACAAGCTACTGACACATATGTTCAGATTTGATTCATTCAATAAATTATTATTTTGTATCTTAAACCCACCAGCCATTTTCATATTATACCAACATTTGCAGCATCCTGAGCCTTTTTGGTAAGAAGGTTACTAGGAAAACATAGTCCAGAGTAGTTTTATCCTCCCTGAAATAAGTTTCCTTTTTATTTTTTAAAGAACAATACAAAAAAAAAAAATCGCTACTTTTTTTTTTGCAACTTCCACTGTCTCTCGCAACTTCATTGCAACAAAAACACAAAAGACATTGCAACTTTTATCGCAATTTTTTTACAAAAGCTCCCACAAAAACTGGCATTTTGGGCCGCAACAATCTCAAAAAAAGGCCGCGAAATCCTGGAGGGACTGAACTGAGCTAACCCAGCCACCAATCAATCATTTTCAATCATCAATATCAATCATTATATGTAACTGTACATTTACACAATTACAGACAATTACAAGGCTGCTCAAACTCTAACTAACTGACCAATAACATCAGACTCTTCTGTAGTATCCGTATTAGGCCAATATTTTGCTTTACAGAGCAAGCAACCTGACACTCGTCTGTTTTTTATTAGGTTAGTCCCTTGACTGCAGGAGATTATAGTATGCTGCTGGCTCTACTGGTGAGCAGACAACCTGGCAAGTCTTACACTGACATTAGACTTACTACTGTACAATATGGATTTGTCTCTTTACGGATCTGTGGTTTCATGCTGACTGTCTTGTAATGGAAGTTTGGCAAAAACGGTATGCAACTGGTGAACAAAGATGTATAGTTTTATCATTTTTCATATAAGGGCATTTAACTTGATTTTTACTGCGCAAATGTTGATAAGCATGCATTTTGATTTCAGTCATAATTATCAAAATATTGTATACATTTTGTTGTATTTTCAACTCTAAAACATGAATGTATTAATAATGTATAATACATTTATTCATTAATTCTTGTCATCCAGGTCATCATTTTGTACTTTTTGGAGAATAACACTGTGAAAATTGTTTCCTTTTTTTGCAATGAAAACGTGGTCATTAAACCTCTCACTGTCTTTTTTTAGTGGTATGATGAAGACAAAACATGTATACATGCTACAAAAAGAGCAAGAAAAGTAACATAAAAAGAAAAAAACTACAAATGTGAGATGGTACATTTTAGAATAAATTCAGAAGGCTAAATGAGAACTATTAGTCTGTGATCTCACAAAAGCAATCATCACGTCCCAAAGACCCTGCCCAGGCAATTAGAGAAGAACCAGACATCAAGTCATTACAGCAAGCAGAATGGACAGAAAGACACAAAGGGGAACATGAGAGGGAGAAGCAAAGAGAGAGAGAAAAGAGGCAGAGGACAATTGGGACACATTGAGGGAAAAGTGTGATACTCGGGGAATAGAAAGAGGTGAGATATGGATGAAAAACAAATTGAGAAGTGAGAGAGAAAAAAGAGAATTAGAGTAAGAAAGAGTGAGCAAAGGAAAAAAAGCAGAGCTGAGGAGAAGGTGAAGTAAAGACAAAGACAAATAATGAGTGAGAAAAATGGAGAACTGTTTCATTACACTGCCTAACAGCCGATTATAACTAGTGGTTTCAAAGCCTTTCTCTCTGTCTCTTCCACTCCCTTCTCCACTTTCCTCCTCCATCTCTCTCACTCTTTCCTTCTCTCCCCTATCTCTCTCCTCCCAGAGTCTCTTTTCCCGCAATGTCATTGGTTGACAGGGCATCTCGCCTTAGCAAATGACAACATGGAATTTTCCAAACGTGGGCGGGAGAGAGAAAAGGCGAGCGAGGAATGGAGAGAATAGAGACCCCTTTCATTCGTTTTTTTTTCTTATACTTTCACTTTTTCTTCATAATGACGACTTAAGCCCACTGGATTTTCTATTTCTGACTCTGTGTGTGTGTGTGTGTGTGTGTGTGTGTGTGTGTGTGTGTGTGTGTGTGCGTGTGCTTGACTACTGTGTGTATGTGTGTTTCTGTGTCCATTACGTGACTTACAACCATTACAGACTCCTGGTTTAAGCGAAATGAAACTCCTTGAATATTGGCGCGCACACACACACCACACACACACACACACACACACACACCACACACACACAACACACACAACACACGTTTATTAGATCATCTTGTTTAAACCTTTCAGACAAAACCCTACTGTTCACGCACACTCAAAGTCTTAATCCTTGACCCGAAAACTAGAGTAGTCCAAAAGCACAAAAAGCCAATTAAGTCAATTAAAATTCTTAATGTCTATGCATATGAAATTCATTTTTAAGAGAACCTACAACTCTTGGTAAGTATTGAACATATACCTAAAGTATGAAATATGAAAATGTAAACTGTTTTCATGTATTAAGTTGAGGCTCTTAATAGACCTAATTTAGAAACTTGAAATTAATGTGCACACTTCACCTCAGTATTTATGGTCAATTTGCAGTTATTTGGGAAATTATTTGTTGATTGGCATATATTAGCTGTTGAGAAATGGGACTTTTAAGGGATGTGATAACCTCTCAAACTACGAAAAACCATGAAGCAATATGGAATAAATAGCTTGATCTTTCGGCTGCAAGACATGAACAGAACATATTGCAGTTGTCATAAAACTTGAAATATCAACTCTTTAACTATTACAGATTAATTAAATTTGATGAGGGACAAAAAAGTGTCCACTAAGTCTACAATTAATTTTCCTGCTACATTATAGCAACTCAATGGCATCTCAATGTCTCCTCATGACCATCTGATTTACGAGTGATTATCTGATTGAAGTCTACCAGACACTTCCAGTTCTCACTATTTTAGCAAATGAAAGTTCATTTCAAACAAAAAAAATTCCCATTCTGCTGCCTTACAAAAAATATGATGTTAAATACTGTCATTAAATGTTTGTGTATAAAAAAGTGATTTGCTTCTGAATGTGGATTTCAAAGATCAAAGCTACAGTGAGTATATCCTTTTTTATAAAGTAGCTTAAGAAGATCTGCAAGAGTTTGAATAAGGCAATACATAATATGTGTGCATTCTTTATAATGCCAGTTTCATAGCAAAAATAGCTGACATGTTAATACTTGTGTCTCAGACTTTAATGTCTACTACAACAGGGACAGTTAACTGTGTACACTGTTAAGCAGAGACCTTGCAGGTTTTCATTCTAACCACAGTCTGCAGCTGTTGATTTCACTGATTAGTACCCCTTAAATATAACTAAATTATTGAAAACATTTTTATCCTCAAACTGATTGTCTGCTCAGTTGATAACCCAGGCTGCAGGTGCAAATTACATCTGACTTTTTAATGTGTTTTGATGGAGTATAATTACAAGGTGAAATCACCTTTAAGTATATGAACAACATTTATCTTGAAGAAATTATGAATTGCACCTGAAGGTTAAAAGTAGCTCCCACCTTGTTACATTTTGTTTACAAATTGAGCACTGAATATGAGGGATTAGGGCAGGAAATGCATTTATTAGCCATTATTAAAAATACTGGGGTGAAACCAGAGGGTAGCAGATTTAAGTCCTGGACAGAGCCGGTATGGAGTGTGCCCTCCTGGGCACTGCCAAAGTGCCACTGAGAAAGGCACTGAACGCCTAACTGCTCGGGGCGCTGTGCTGCGGTGACCCATCATTCTGACATCTCTTCAAATTTGATGCATGTGTGTTTGTGTAAATCAAGAAAAATAACAACAGAATTAAAAAAAAATAATAATAATTCCCAAGAGGACAAATAAAAGTACATTAATTAATATTATTATTATTATTATTATGCATACAGTGCCTGTAAGTGATTTGTGAAGCAGACTGTGTTCCTGTCTCTCTGTGTGTGTGTGTGCTCTAGCAAGCATGTGTGCGGCCTGTTTGCCAGGTGCCCTATTTTTCTCCCTTTCTGTGTCTGTCTATCCATATGCCAGTCTATAAAATGTATTATGTGCACCACAATGCCTCACTGTCCAAATCACACACACCCTATGTTACAAATCAGTTGCAGACTGTTCGCCCCAATAAATTACTCGGTTCAGTTATGGGCCTCGAAATGCAGATTTATGACAACAAGGGATGCTTATAGTGAATTGTTAACTGAATCAGTGTGTCAGGATGCTTCATGTTGCAATGTGAATACTGCAACCTACGTCTTTTTATGCAAGTTTTTATTCAAAAACAAAGTTTACAACAAAGAAATCTGCACAGCTTTCTTTGTTCACAAACATTACTTCTATCCAGTTAACGTTAGTGTATAATCAATGTACTGAATCATTTTTTACAAAGTCCTCAAATATTAATATTAATATTATAATATTTAATAATTAAATTGTATAAGTACTGTCTGTTTTATTATAACTTTGAAATAAACATTTTTTTGTATGTCCTTTTGGCTTCCCTCAACCGTCCACTCCAATGACTACAGAAGCTGCAGTGACTGCAGCCACTTTAAGTAAAAAGGATTTTGAAAAGGGGTATTGGCTCAAACACTCAGGCTTTTTATTGGACTGAGGAGGTAACAACAGGAAGCTACAAACCAAATTTTTACTTAAGCTGTCACTCCACTCATTGGCTGCTTTACCTTCCATCCAATTAATTCAGTGCTGTCACATCACAAGAGGCACTGTGCGGCTTTAGTTTATTCATTGCTTCTATGATTTTGTGTGAGTTTTCTTTTCTTTTTTTTTAACTTTGTCTTTACTTGTTACTCATTGTGGAGGTGGCATTATTACTGCTTCTTTGTTTACACAGGTTTTGTGGTCTATTTCTACAGGTACATATGCATTTTTAGCAAGTGAATGAAAGTTAGGCATCATCACGTACAGTATGTAAAATCGACTCATCTCTATTTCTTAACTGTGGCACATGCTTACCTGTACGTCATATGTGCCATTCATCATGACTGTCCTGTGCTGTTGAATGTGCATATCTGGTCTAGTTTTCCCCAACTCTTTGGCTTGGTTCCTCTGCCCCAGTCCTGCTTGTATATCTGGGAGCAGAAGCAAAAAGAGGGGTCAGACTTGTAGAAACAGATAAACAAAGAGGAGGTCAGACTGCCTGAGGCACACAAATCTAAGGACATGTCTGACTTCTGAGAAGAAGGAAACCTTTCAGACAGAATATCAACAAGTCATTGTTGCATGAAACTGGTGCACCTAGAAGCATACTGAAAAACAAACTTTACAAAATCAAAATCGTATAGTGCCTTTACAGTGTAATGAAACAGGAGTTCATAAGTTTGTATGTTAATAAGTCCATGTTATTTTCCATTTAAAGCTGCTTTATACAATAAGCATCAACACCAGTTAAACACATGGAGCAGGGAGCTGGAGTTACCTAGAGGAGTGTGTTGGGGAGCCATGTTGTGGAGTGCCAGGATGTGTGTGTCGAGGGCAGCATCCTGCCGAGTGCGGTTGTGCAGACCCAGGTGATACTTCCTAAAGTGCTTCACCAGGTCAGCGGGGTCGTTGCCATAGTAACCGTAACCGCACACGTTGCACTTAAAGTCCTGGAGTTTAGGAGAGGGGCTGGATGAAAGTGGAGGGGTGTCAGTTGTGGGTTCCTCCCCTCCTTCCTGTCTGGGGGGGAGGAGGGGAGCAGAGAGGAGAGGAGCCGTGAGATAATCGGCCTTCCCTCTGTCTCTTTCGCTCCTCTCTCCTTCCCCTGCCCCTTTCTCCCCATCCTCAGGTTCCGACTGGCTCTCGGGTCTGTCTGTCAACGCCGCTTCTCCTTGTTTGGCTCTCCCCGCTCCTGCTCTCCTCCCCCCTCTCCCCTCATTGCTGTAGCGCTCACCAACTGATGAGGGAGAGACAGATGAGGACACACACTCGCTTTCTCCCTCCTCCTCCTCCTCCTCCTCCTCCGGCTCCTCATCTCCTCTGATCCGGTCGGAGGATTCGGGTTCAGATGGTCGGTTTATTCGTTCGGCCTCTGCTCCCACTCTCCCCTCCTCCTCTCCCTCCTCTTCCTCTTCTCCTGCCGGCTTCCTCCCCTCTTCTTCCTCCTCCTCCTCACCTCCCACACTCCGGATAGGGGGATTCTTCTTCCTCACCATCTCTGAAAAATGAAAAGAGACAGGGAGAGAGACCGAAAAAGTTATTTCTTCTTTTTTTAACTAAAGCATGTAGACTGTATTGTTTATGCATACATGAAAGAACTGAGGGCATAAAATATCAAGCAGATTTTGATAATCCCTTGAAATCAATACACTAAGAGATACAAGGTGTGTGCAGGACTCAATAAACAAACAAAAAAACATTATGCTGTGGATTGCACGCACACAAATACAATTTTCTGACAATGATGTATGTGTACAGAATAGCTTTGATTCAATTTACAAACTTCTTTGAACGCTGAAATCTGTGACGATCCTCAACCACAAACCTCGTCAAAGAAAAACAGCCCCAGCAAATCAGAAACATCTCAGCTGGGAGAGGGTTTTCAGGGGTGTGTGTTGGGATGTTTGTTGCATCCTTAAGTGCCACTTTTTGCCTGGTTTTCCTTCTCAAACCAGGGAGTGAATCTTTTTATCGTTATGGAAACCATCCGTGAGAATCTTCAACGCATAACCACATCAAAACCCAAACCATATCAGAGAGACTGAGAGGGAGGGGTGGTAGAGAGAGGGTGAGGCAGAAATGGGGGAGACAGAGAGAAGAGAGAGAGAGACGGGGAGAATGGCCAACAGACAACCACATCAAACCACACACCATATCAGAAAGATGGATGAGGGAGGTGGCAGACTGCTTTTCATCCCCTCCAGCACTCCAAATTTCTCTTTCTTTCTTGCATCTCTTTCTGCGTGCCTTTCATTCATTTTCTGGCTCCCCAATTCTGTTTTTCTCTTCTCTCACTGTCTCTCTTGCTCTATCTGTGTCACCTCCTGGCCTTAAGTTTCCTTCCTCTTCTTTATTCTCTTTTTGTCTGCTTTTCTTTCTAATTTCATCTTACTCTCTATCAAGCAAAAAAAGCCATTTACCTTGTATTTCAGCCATGTTTCTATTCTGTATTGCCCTCTCTCACATGCAAGAATAATTTCTACAATAATTTAAGTAATTCCATCATTAAATGTATTCTCTCTGTTCCTGCCCTCTCCCTTCCTCTGTTGTCCCCCTTTTCCCACTATCCCACCCCTCCCTTACTTATAATCACTATACAATGCCATCAAATAACCAACCATGTGTTTTATGTTAAACCATAATGTTTCTGTTGTTTGAAAAGAGAACAATTGTGGTCGTTCTGTTCACTACAGTCATGACAGAGAGATACTGCTTGAGTGTTTTCCGAGCATGTGTGTGTGCGTGTTTATTTGTGGTCGTTCAGTTCATATTCAGTCGTAAACACAGTCAACCCATGGACCTGTGTGTGTGTGTGTGTGTGTGTGTGTGTGTGTGTGTGTGTGTGTGTGTGTGTGTGTGTGTGTGTGTGTGTGTGTGTGTGTGTGTGTGTGTGTGTGTGTGTGTGTGCGTGCGTGCGTGTTCGGTAATAAATGCAGTCAAACCCAACACACGCCTGATAGACGCCAACAACTGATCACTTTTAGATCAATGCAATATGAGGAGGGAAGACACAGTGTGTGTGTGTGTGTGTGTGTGTGTGTGTGTGTGTGTGTGTGTGTGTGTGTGTGTGTGTGTGCGTGTGCGTGTGGAAGCAAGAAAGCATGCGTGCGACCCTGTAGTGTGAGACATAAACGCTTGTTATTTACTGATAGTAAACTGCAAACAGTTAAAGCATGAGAGAAACACAGAAACACACTTCTAAAGAACGACAAGTACAAGGGAATGTAGTTGAAAACATAATCACACAACCACAAACAAACACATGGAGATGAACATAAACATATTAAAAAGGACCATATTTTAACAACGCTGCAATGTAATCGAGCGGATTAGGAAGAAAAGGGAAAACACACACAAACACAAAAGAAGAGAAGATAAATGACAGAGAGAGGGCTGCTTTCTTTGTTCAATTCAATTTTCTCTCTATAGCCTTTCTAGTATTTTACCTTTTTTCCCTCTTTCTCTACCATACAACTATTAAAATAAAGCAATTTATGTCTGAAAGGGCCCACGCCTAGACCAGCCCTGGCACTCAGTGTGTGTGTGTGTGTGTGTGTGTGTGTGTGTGTGTGTGTGTGTGTGTGTGTGTGTGTGTGTGTGTGTAGGGAGCAGAGGAAAATCTCATCTGATGTTCACCACACCCAGTCAGAATTCATCATTCACTCACACACAGTGGAAAACTACAGATCGTTGTGGTAAAGCAATGAAGCTGAAATCCCGACCTAAGAAGCACTTACTGACCTAACTGTGTTTCCATCTGCCCCATATGATTTCAGTGGGGACTTAAGAAGTTCATCAAAGCGATAATAAGAAAATGATGCATGGTTTTGGTGAACTAAACAGGAATTTGTAAGAGATATATTGTCCATCTATTATTTACTTACATTGGCCTCACATGTTCATTTGCATACGTCATGCTCCAAGATGTCGGCAAGAAGAAGAGGTGTGTGTTAAGAGGCTGTACCATATGTGTCTGTTTACTGTGTGTGTGTGTGTGTGTGTGTGTGTGTGTGTGTGTGTGTGTGTGTGTGTGTGTGTGTGTGTGTGTGTGTGTGTGTGTGTGTGTGTCGCAGTACAGCCTTTGTATGCTTCAGGCTGTATACACAGACTGGAACCATTACTATCAACTACAATTAGGTACAACCCACCACAACACATACCGCATAACAACTACTGCTACTAGCTACAATTAGCCCCTCACACACCACAATGGCCCCAATACCACAGAGAGGATAAATGTGACAGTTAATCATTTCCATCAACTACAATTAACCCCAATGCAAGTGAGGGTTTTATCTGGAATTGCCAATAATCACTCCAAGACATCCGTTGAAGGAAGTACCGAGAGGGGTGTGGGATATTTTTGTAGTATATGTCACATACCTGGCCAAGGTATGGGGAACTATTTTGGAGAATTTTGATTGAGTCATATGTAAGTTTATTTTTTTAATGCAGCTTGGTGAATTTCATCACAGTTTCTCTGTAAATCATCCCGGCAACAAGCTTTGATCTCACTCATGTTGCTTTCAGCTTGGTACTATTAAAACCAAAAGGACTATCAGTTTTGTGGGGGCTGCAAGAAACAAATATTTTCATTATCAAATAATATATGTCGTTCATCCATACATCATTGAGTCCATGAAATATCAGAAACTAGTGAAATCACAATTGCCATGAGTCTGAGATGACTTAAAATTGCTTGTTTTGTCTGACCAAAAACTCAAAGATACTCACATGAGAACAACAAAAACTCAATTTTGTGAAGCTGTAACCAGCAAATGTTTGATGTTAGGGCTTGATAAATATCTTAAAACTTCAGGTCTTGAAGGAAAGCAGGAGGATTTTCCAGTTCTTTTGTTTCTCCAACATCTCTGACTCCGGCAGTGCCCATGAAAAAGCGAAGGCTGCCGGGCTGTGTTTTTATATTCAGAATGTTGCACGTCTCTCGGTGTTGGAATATTGTTGAGTGAAATACAGCCACACTTAAGGCAGCGTTTTAGCTAGCTATTAGCTAAGTTAACATTAACGTCACATTAAAGTGTAGTGCAAACTAGTGTAATATGCAGTGATGCATTATGAATATGAGTAGATGAGCACAGTATCGTACACTACTTAAAACAATTAGCGGATTTAAAAAATGGTGGGCATTAATTCTCCAGCAATCGAGTAATCATTTCAGCACAATGGATGTTTAACCACTACCATTGTTTGTCATGCACGAAAAAGGGTCTTTACATTTACACAACCACAAGATGAGTACAGAATTGACACAGAACACCACTAAAAATAATATAACTTAAGAAATCAAGTATTTTTCAGTTGGAGAACAAAGTTAAGTCTCTAATGGAAAAAATAGATTACCAGTACATCTAAACCGTCATCATCCAGTGACTCCAAGCTCATTCTCTAAATGCATATTATGAAGTCACTGTAATGGATGGGTTTGATACCGAATCCTAACACAGTCACGTATTCGTTCTGCTGCCTTCAGATAGCTCTGTTCTTCCCCTCCCCGTGGGACAGCTGTAGTTGGCATCTCCATCTTTCATAAACAAAGGATTAATGTGCAGCATATGAAGAAATAATGCTAAAGGCAAGGTTTTGTTACACAGAGAGATCTCTCTCAAGCTTTTCTTTCTGTTTCTCAGCCTGCGTCATTCTGTCTCTTCATATTATTGTCCCCAGTCTTTGTTCCATTTCATCTGTCCTTACTTTTTTTCTTGTGCTGCCATCTCTCTTCATTTGATTCATTGTTGAAACGATAGATAGAAGTGATGACAGATAGATAAATAAATAAATAAATAAATAGATAGATAGATACACTAAGGAGGAGGATGGTTAAGAGAGGAAGGAAGAGAGAAGGGAGTAAGAAAGTAAGGAATTCATTAATAAAATAAAAAACAAAGATGTTAACTGGAAGGAGGGAAGGAGGACAGGAGTGTGGAGGGGAGAATATATGTCCTTCATTTAAAAAAAGAAGAAGAGAGGTCATCTGGGGAAATGGATAAACTGAAAAAGGAGCAAAGGAAGGGAGTGCAGAAGGAGAGAAAAAGGCAGGAGGCAAAGAGCAGATGAGCTCCACATACTAATAAGCAAACACAATAAGTGGATGACTATTTCAACATTCACTTTAAAACTTGCCCTAATCTCCAAAGTTAGTTTTAGTTCTACCAACAGAAACAGAATGGTATTTATTAGCCACACTCGTGCTACTGGAGAGGGGCGTTTCATAAACCTTTTCCCATTATTCAATGTTACTTCAGAACAAGAAAAAATAATCCTATTATTCAAATATTTTCAACAGATTCTAGCACATTTTGGGTCTAATTTGTCCGAAACTTTAAGATGGAGTTGTGCATCAGGTCAGCCCTCCAGCTGGAAACCCCCCGAACAACGTGCAGGATAATGGCTGTTCTGCATCCCCCACTGAGCGTTGGTTTATGTTAACTAATATAATAGTAAAACAATTACATCGCAGATGTCGTGTTCTGACTTCCTTTTTAACGAGATGGAAAACCTTATAGAAAGAAAACCATTGACAGTGAGTGAGTATGTGTGGACATGTGGGGGCGAGCTGTGACAAAGGCACACTGAATACATTAAATGGACTCTCTACAAGTACAAAATACTTTAATTAGCTGGATTAATGTGACAACAAACTGACTGTGCTAGATTTAAATCAGCAAAATATATCTTTAATATTTATATGACCTGTAAGATGACCGTTCGTACTGCATTTTCAGTGACATGTACTGTATGCAACATGTGTTTCAGCATCTGATGATTTTGAAGACTTCTGATCACTTTCAGATTTGGTACAGTATGCTAGACGGAGTTAATATGAAAGATATCAGAAATTACTTATCAACCAGTCATTAAGGGCTGCAACTACCAATGAATTCAATTTATAAATTATTTACTGAAACAAGAAGACCAAAATGAGAAAATGTCCATCATAATTCTGTCAAACCGAAGTCTATGACTTTAAATAGCTTGTTTGGTTTGACAAAAGTCCAAAGATATTCTGCTTACTAAAATGTAAGACAGGGAAAGGCATCAAATTCTCACATTGTAGAAGCTGGAACCACCAAATGTTTGTATGTTTGCATTTCTGCTTGAAAAATGCTGAAATGATTAATGAGTAATCATTATATATATATATATATATATATATATATATATATATATATATATGTGCTGATTAATTTCCTCGATTTGATTAACTAACTAATTGTTTCCGCTCTAAAGTCAATGTGCCCAATAATTTTGCACGATAACATTTTTTTTCATTAACAAAATATATGATATATGTATGCACATTTATGGGTATTTTCAGCCATGGCTTGCTGACCATGCTTAAATATTGTTTCTTTCCTCCAAATAAATAACCCTGCTTCCAGAAAACTGAAACACATCACTTCCTGTCCGTAAAAAGGATTTTCCCTGGTGGGACCTGGCAGACACCAGCTGTTGTTGTTGTTGTTGTTGTTGTTGTTGCAAATGTAAAAGCTTTCATGGCTGTGTTGTATCACTCAGCAGTCATTTATTTATATGAAAATGTCACAGATTATTACCTCTAGGAAGGCCACTGATGCACAAAATGGCAGTCACGCTGAAATGGCTTGTAGCTTTAGGTTACGTGTCAGTGAATGGAAGCAGCTGAAGAAAATATTAATGAAAGCATGCACGTGACCATTTAAGTACCCAGACAGACAAAACAGATCAGGCCGTGAAACCGAGCCTATTTAAAGCGGTGGGATAGTAATAGGAATCGGCCACAAGTGCAGGCTGCTATGTGGTGCTCAGTTTGAGCGCCGAATGTGAGCACGGGTGAAACAAGGGGATAAGGGGCCACAAGTAACAGCTTGGAATTGATTTTGCAGAGGCAGGAGTCTAATTGGAGATAGAAAGGGGGGACTAGAGACAGAAACAGGAGGGCGAGAGAGGAGGACAACATGAAATCACTGTGAGTCCACCTGGCATTTTAAGACTAAAAGCTTTGAGTTGCCTTCTAGACCGCTAATCAATGCCAGAAGTCTTACACACATACGCACGCACGCACGCACACGCACGCATGCACACACCCATCTGTTGTGTAGCGGGGGACCAATTCTTTCCTGTCACAGATCGAGCAAATCATACACGTATAGACTCACGCTCTCAGAGTGTAGGACTCATTTGTAATAGGGTAACAGCATGCAAAATATGTCATCTTAAATGTCAAACTTAATCAGAGGTTCACATTTCAATACTTCTCTTTCTCGTTATGAGACTCCCTCCCTTCCTCTCTTTCTACTCCTTCACTCTGTAGCTGCGTCTCTCTCTCTGCTTACTACTCTTGATCGGTCTCCTCACTCACACACACTAACCTATGTTCTAAACACACCTCCCTCTCACTGCCTTTCTCCCTCCCCTCTGTTGCTGTGTCTCTCTCAATCTCTTTTTCTCTACCCCCCTTACTTTTAGGCTATCCTTACACAAACTTTGATGTGTATGTAGGAGTGTGTGTATCAGTGTGTAAAGTGGTAAGCGTCGATAGCACAACAGCTTCAATCACTGCGTGACTGACCAATAGACATCTATTCATTGAACAAAGTAAATACATGTTTAATGAACAGATGGAATAATGGAATAAGCACTTTTCACTTATATCTGCGTGTGTGTGTGTGTGTGTGTGTGTGTGTGTGTGTGTGTGTGTGTGTGTGTGTGTGTGTGTGTGTGTGTGTGTGTGTGTGTGTGTGTGTGTATATGCGTGTGCAACCCTGGGACCTGTGAGAGCTGAAAAGCTTGTTGTGTGTCATACAAGCCAACAAAGTTAAACTATTTATTCCTGCTTTGTATTGATTTTTTGTGATCTTACCTTTATAATTTACTGTATGGGTAGTCTCGCTTTGCCAGACCTTTCTTCACAGCGCTGTGGAGGAGGGTCTGGCTAGTCCCCACAGCATTCCGGGATGGGAGAAAAATGTGCTCTGGTTTATTGGCATTTTTTTAAACCAATCACAATCGTCATGCGCTATGCTAAGCGCCGGACGGAGCCGCTGCAAAATAACTTTTAGTTTTAGTCGTGCAACAGAAAACTCAGATTGGACAACTAGCTGTTTTGATTTGCCCTGCAGAGATCTGAGGAGCAGTCAACCACAGTCCTCATAAATCTACCGGAGTATAAAATTCCAACACAAAGAAAGCGGAAGGTACAGGACATCCGGCCAAACAAAGTGAATTCTGGCGGAATTTCCGGCAGCAACAGAGCAATCCCGGAAGTGATACATCGTGGAAATAGACTACAGTATTGATGTCTCTTTGCTGCGCGTTAAGTCAATTAAGACAAATATTGTAAAGACACAAGAAGAACAAAAAGTAGCACTGTTTGCCAGTTAGCTGAATCTCACAAGTACTCAAATGAGCTGTGTAGATCTGGAAATCACTATGCCTTTATTATCTTAATCAATGTTGTTGCACTTGCTTTTATTTATTTATGAGATATGAGTGCTTTCACTGGTAAAAGTAAATAACAAAACAATATTGTGTACAAACTATGTGCTGCAAAGTGTTCACAAATGTTTTGCAAAAAAAAACACAAATTCAGAAAAAAACAGTGGAAGACACACTACTTAAAAAAAAAAAAAAAAAGCACAGACCATCCTAAGATGACTGCGTCAATCCTGCATGAACAGAAATACACACTCACAAGCTCCCAGCTCAGGCCCCCCTCCCACCAAACAAACTTTATTACAAGTCTATTAGAAGAGACTGACCTCAGATTATTGCACCACACAGGGACTGGGAAGCACAAAACTGTGTGTGTGTGTGTGTGTGTGTGTGTGTGTGTGTGTGTGTGTGTGTGTGTGTGTGTGTGTGTGTGTGTGTGTGTGTGTGTGTGTGTGAGACTCTGTAGGAGGGCTGTTTACCCCTTTGGGGAGTTTGGTAAAGTTAGAGTTACACACACACATGAACACATAACTGGGAGCAGTCCAGTATAACCATGGTCTTTTGGCTACTGAGCACTTTGGGGTTTTGACTGTTGTTCAACTGCACCTCAAAAACTACTGAGAAAGGGGAGAGTGTTTCTCACTTCACCATGGGAGATTCTCTTCACTGGTCTACACATTTCTGCTTTCAAGCTCAATTAACTATTTAACTTCACAACACACACAAAAGACAGTAAAAACATAAAATGTTACAAGTGACAGAAACCCACTTTTCCAACTGTGACTTGCTCAGCATGACACAAACTAGCTGTTTTCATCTGCAAAGGCAAATTTAAAAGTACTACGCTAACACCCTGGGACCCACGGTCTATAAAACTTTATTTTGAACTGTGTGTCGAGGCCCACAGGTGGGTCAGGAGTATAAAAACAGGTTGTTCAGTTTATCTTAGGGAGTAGGTAGGAACTTATTAGGCTGTCCAAGCCATCCCCTATCCAAATTTCTGAAGGTTAGCAGGTTAAAATAAGGTACATTGTGATAGATCAGCCTACACAATAGACTGTCTATGTGCATGTAAGACTATTACAATGAAATAGCTGCCAAGAGGTTGCTAGTTCAGTTCCCAATGGAGCTATAAATGATGCTGAAATAAATCAGTATTACAACACACACACAAACACACAGATCCAGGCTGCTAGTGCAAATACAGGCATACACAGTGCATCCACACACCTGTGGTATTTTAAATCACAGACATTGATGGACATACACTTAAAGGTGTGTGTTCATATCTGTGCGTGTAGTTCTGGGTCTTCTCAGCAATTTGTGATGTTTAAGTAAAACAGTGAATCGGAATACACACACAGGCACATACTATATATCTCTTCTGCTATTTCAATAATGTGTGACCTGAGAGTTTATAAGACTCACTAGTCTGGCCTCTGGAATGACAGTCTGGATTTTAACTTCACACACACACACACACTCACACTCACACTCACTCTCTCTCTCTCTCTCAGACACAGCTCCCCTGCTATGGCCCTTAGAGCATACTCTGTCTGTGTGTGAATGTGCCTGTGGAGCATACCATGTGTGTGTGGTCACGTCTAAGAAAGCTCCTTTAAAATGGATCTCTCTCTCACCATCACTGATGATGTCACCTTAACCAATTTTTGCGGTAAGCAGATTGTGGTCAACAGTGTGTGTGTGTGTGTGTGTGTGTGTGTGTGTGTGTGTGTGTGTGTGTGTGTGTGTGTGTGTGTGTGTGTGTGTGTGTGTGTGTGTGTGTGAAATCACATTTATAACTTTAGGGATAAATCATACAGCTGTCATGGGGAGCACAGTTTCACACATGCAGCCGTATGGAATATGCATACACAGACGAACTGCAAGGAGTGTGTGTAATTAATTATTGTTAAACTGGCTGGCAGAAGACAGAGGTTGTCAATGGGAAAATATCCTTATGGATCACACACATGCACACAGAAAGAGAAAACACATGTTAACAGACTAAATCACATTTATATCACATTTGTTTGACCAAAGAAGTGCCTCACATAAACATGCATTAACAATCCTTCATACGGAACAAACACAACAAATACACACACATTCACACACTTCTCCAACAAGGACTGATCAACTGAACAACAATTACATCTAACTGAATTCTACACGACCATACTTAATAATAAACTGCACTGTAATATGACCACATTAAAAGATTAGTTCCACCATTTGCATCAAATCATTAACACTGCTTTAAAAATAATCTAACTTCATTAAATCCTAATTTAGTTAATTCCTGCACATCAACTAAGCACCACACACACACACACACACACACACACACACACACATCACAATCACCAGTTTGAAATCTGTTGCTGCATAAGAACAACTGTATTATTTACAATAAATAATAAACAGGTGCGTTTTTCTGATGAAATGTGTTGGAAATCTTTAAACCAAAAAGAAAGACATTTTACACTATGATAAAGGTAATACATCACGGCCTTAATACCAAAGGAAACAAACTGACAGTATACAGGGATACACAATACAAACACACCATTTACACACAAAGAAAAACACACTTAAAAAGAACATCTGATAAATCATTGAAAGGCGTCCTCACAATCCTAGAAATGCTCGATGGTGTTTTAAGCCCCCAACGTCTCCTTCCAGGCAGCGCTGCGACCGTTGACTTCAAGGCACCTAACCTTAACCCGAACCATAACCATAACCATTGCCTAATCCTAGTGCAGCAGCGCTGCCTGGAAGGAGACATTGAGGGCTTAAAACACCAATAAACCCTTCAAATATTGTATTAAAGAGGTGTAGGTTTTGGAAGCCTTTTTTTTTAACAAAGACTAAAGTATGACTATAGAGTACTGTATGAAACAGGAGAAAAAATGAAAACTCATCTGAAAACCACAACCCAAGAAATGAATATTAAATAAAGAACAATCCACACAATCAAGATCACACTACACAACTGATAACAATTACCCTTTTATGCTTGAATACCAATTCAACAAATACATCTGACAGACACACAACGTATGATGTATCTATATCATCTAAAATAACTGTTTTAGTGAGAGAGTTTCAAAACAGCACCTGACTTTCTGTGCTTGTGTTGAATGACAGAACAATGGAGTCTAAGGATATTGATTTACTGTGCAACTATCAGAAACAGTTTAACTCTGCACACTGCGGGCACACACAGCTAACAAACTGTAGCTATGTTTCCATCCACACGTTTTTATCCAAATTAAGTGATATCGAATGAAAAATGCCTTATGGAAACGGTAAAATTCGATTGAATTTCATGAATATCGACTCAAAGAAAATACGTTCAGTCTCATTGGATTTTATCTTGATCGATATACGGCTTATGCGATAAACGCTGATGGAAACGTTATTTGCCGAATAAATAATGAATTGCGATTAAGTTTTAGGTCATTTTATGGTTGCAAGCCGCCACAAAACGAAGAAGACGTTTTAGTTCAGTATTTCCGCTCTGTTTGTACACATGGCGGGTGTCAACAAAGACAGATGTAAGTGGCCGAACGAGGAGACGAGAGACTTTTTGAATTTAATTTACGAGCAAAATATAACGCTGTCGTTCCCACACCACAGGCCGCCTCCGTTGTCGTCGGGCATTTACGTGCATCTGCATCATCATAGCAATGTGTTGATAGCGTCGTTTTTTTATTATAGCTTGATATATCGCTATCAGCTGGCACATAAGCACTATTACAACTTGTGCAATATTGATCATTTGTTGGTAGATGGCACGATCCATTTTGTCTAGCAAAACTTTGTTCGCAAATGTTTGCTTGAATGTTGTGCGATTCATTGTGAAAATGAATGGAAACACCTTAAAATGTCTCAAATCAATTCAATATACCAATATGACCGCAAAACAGCATGTGACGACATTACGCACAGGTTTTTATTCACTTTAAAGCCGTTGGATGGAAACACACTTTCACCAGCTTTATTCGTATGACATTTTTTACTGAACTTCAGATAATTCGATTGAAAAGTGGATGGAAACTTATCTACTGTCTGTAATGGTCATAAAGTCAGAAAGAAGAAAAGTTTGGCGCAACACAAACACAGCATGCTGTTCCGAAGCTTCATCTTATGCTTGTGGTATGGGTTTTCCTACCTTCAAATGCTGGATTTTCAGCTGTGCAAACTGACTTATTTAGATTTTTTTTTTGGATTTAATTATTTTGGATATAAACTGCTGTCAAAGTAATATTTTCCTGTCCTGGTCTTTGTCTTGTGAATGTGTATATGTTAAAGCACCATTAGAAAAACTGTTAACCGTGTAGTAAGTGACCACAAAATGACGCTTCCCCAGCAGAAGCATACAGCCTTATTAACTAGGAGGCTGTTCTGACCTGGTTTTAAAATCTGTCCTGAGTGATCAGATCACAAATGGCCAGCTCTAGGTGCGTGTGTTTCCACCTCTCTGTAGAATGTGTCTCCAAATGCGATTCACTCTCAGTGGTTTCTGTGACATAAGAAATACTTTGAATGAGTACGTACAGTAGTTCTGTTTACAATTGAGTAGGCAGCCTTGAATGTGGACACAGGACACATTCTTGTTATCACTGCTATTAGAATGTGGACACATGCGGCTCAAACCACCTCCAAATGTTTTTTTTGCGATCAGATCTCAATGCATCAACTGTACTTAGAGCTGTCCACTTGTGAGCCAATCACTCAGATCAGATCTTAATACCAGGTGAAAACAGGGTTTAGGTTTATTTTAAGCCCTTCCCCCTTACTCCTAAACAAGACTTTGTAAGAAATCGGGCTGCCAAAGAGAGCAGACAATAACCAGCTTATTAGAATGTAAACACACGTTTTATTACGCACACAAGATACAAAGTAGTAGGGCTCTAATGCTGTGTGTGTGTGTGTGTGTGTGTGTGTGTGTGTGTGTGTGTGTGTGTGTGTGTGTGTGTGTGTGTGTGTGTGTGTGTGTGTGTGTGTGTGTGTGTGTGTGTGTCATTTATACACCCAGGTCCTACTGGACAGTTGCGTTTTGTAGTAGTAGCCGTACTAAATACTAGGAAGTTGTTCATTTCTTGTTGTACAGTGTGTTTCCCAAGTGCAGAATAGGTTTTTTGAGATACACTTTTGTTTAAACCCTAATCCTAATACAACAACATCACCTCAGCTAGTAAGAATGATTGGTATTGGGGTCCTGTAGTAAACAACTCTGTTCTTCTGTTTCGGCAGGCATTAAAACGCACGCGAGTGGATCTCACCTGGTTGTCACTCACATTGTGTGAGAGGACATTTGTATAAAATTGAGTTTTCTCTAGTTCTCTTTAGTTTCTTTCCCCTGTTGTGCTGATGAGCAGCTTTCAAATTTCCATAGTTTAGCAGGCGGCAGGCTGCAACACCAGGTCTCATTTAGTGAGAAGTGGCAGCGTAGAAATGGACAGACTATTCACACAAGAAAAAGAGCAGCTGCAGCACATAAAAAAAAGCTATCACACCTGAACACTGCCTACTCCCCTTCGCTCTTGCTCCTCTTTACTCTTTTATTCGCTCAACACTACTATTTCTTCTATTAGCGTGAAAGCGTGGGAAGAGGTAGATGTGTGCGTGTGTCTGTGTTTGTGTGTGTGTATATAGCGGAGACCCGACAACTTCCTCTCAGCTTCCTGTGATCAGAGCTCGGGGGTTGCTGGTGGACAACCAGGAAATTACACACACACACACACACACACACACACACACACACACACACACACACACACACACACACACACACACACACACACACACATACACATAAAGTGGGTCATTATAACGTGAGCAGATTGAACAATACACTTTTTTTGTGTGTTTTTTAGTTTTTTATGTTATATTTTTAGTTTAGCTATTAGTGAATAGCAATGCATTCAAGTAAAATACTATAACTATAACTTATAATGATATTTTCTTTGAAAGTACGTTAAATTACAGTGCATACAGTACATGTAATAACCACTAGCACCTGTATGATGTGTGTAAACTGTGTCCACAATGTTGGTTGGAAATTCTTTTTATTAGGAATAACCCTTTGAGATTTAGCATCTCGTTTTGGAGGGGGTCCTAAGTGACATACATATACAGTACAATCATAATTAGACACAACAATTAACAAAACAGGAAAAAAATGGAAAAGGCATCAAAATCAGGCAATCTTATTCAAGTTCGAGGCAGAGACAGAATTAAACTGGATATTAGTAATAATATGGGGAGTGTAATGTAAGCTATTCCAGTTCTAGGAGAGAGTTTAAAACACATGTGTGACTCACAAAATAGCCCATTGTTTAAGAGCACACACACACACACACACACACACACACACAACATACAGAACACAAAAGAGGAAGGGGGTGGCAGCACTGAGATTCAACCACTTGAAACGCATATCCATTTTTGTGTGTGTGCCCACGTAGGTACTTGAGTACAACTTAAAAAGGCAGAGACAAGTGTAATTTTTTCGCATTTTCGGAGCTTGGGAGCAGATGTGCTTAGCACAAACACACACAGCAACACATAGACACACAAACACAAGTATGTGAAGGACACTGAGACAGTTTAGAAAGCCTTGAGGCTCAGTCTGAGCTTTCATTTCCTCTATCCCGCATAACAACCAACACACACACACACACACACACACACACACACACACACACACACGGACAGACAGACAAACAGACAATGGATGGTTATGAGACTTTTGGCCTGCCCATAGGGACTACAGAGACAGTAGACAACTAGCTCTAAGATAATTAATACAGAACCCCATTCTGCATTAGAACAAGCAAGAACATTTTAACAGGAATGCACAAATGTGGCTAAATAATAATCCTAGAAATGAAATATCATGCATCAGAGAAGACGGCAGAATCACCATGTATCCATTTTACAGCTTTTGGCTAAAAAGGCAACACCAGAAGCTTTCACTTTTAATTTCAATGAGTTATAGAAGACTCAGACTATAAAAGTGGGGTTAAATTGTCAGGTCAAGTCTGACGGCACTTAAATTCTTTTAAAAAGTATCAAGTTTTTGTTTTAACTTCAGCCTATCATTCTTTCTTACAAGAGCAGGTTTCACAGGGTGATACCTCGAGAAACTCAAAGAAAAATCTTCTCTTTCTCTTAGAGGCGATAAAAGTTCTTTCCTATTAGGCACAAGCCTGTTTCCTAATTAAAGCTGCTACTTTGTCGCCCAGCAGTACAGTGATGGAGGTTTGCCTGAAAGAAGAAAAAAAAGTCCATGGGAGCTCACATCCATCTCTCTGGTGTGACAGCCACACATTGCTTTTCTCACTCGTTTTCATCTTCGCACGGGCACACACACACACACACACACACACACACACACACACACACACACACACACACACACACACACACACACACACACACACACACACACACACACACACAGCTTCCCTGCCAAAGGGGAAGTTGCAGGTCGTTGCGACATCAATGTTGAGAGAACAGCTCCTTAAAATACACACACGCACGCACACAATGGATTCAGTTGAATACTTTATTTTATAGTGTTTCTGTTTAATCTACACAGTATTTGGATCCAGCTGTAATAGTAGAATTCCACTTGCATGTACATGTATATAAAATGTAATGCAGTCATGAGGTTGCCTACAGAGACTTAGTGGGCTTTCACACCTACCTCGTTTGGTCCGGACCTTCAGACTTTTCAGTTTGATCCGAACCAAAATTACAGGTGTGAAACCTCCCCTGGAGCACGGTCCGGACCAAACGGCCCAAATTTGGTCCGACCAAAACAGGTAGACTCGGTCCAGATCAAACTGAACCATGTTCTGGTTCGTTTATAGTGTGAAAGCATTTTTTGGATGGTTCGGACTTTCGGACCACATACAGGAAGCTCTGGCAGGCTGTCATCGTGTTATAAGACCGGGGAAGCTTCTTTAAGGAATAGTTCAGTGCTTAGTGTGTGACGTGCTCAGAGCAGACAGCTGCCGG
Source organism: Zingel zingel (assembly GCA_023566125.1). Classification (NCBI taxonomy): domain Eukaryota; kingdom Metazoa; phylum Chordata; class Actinopteri; order Perciformes; family Percidae; genus Zingel; species Zingel zingel. The sequence continues at coordinate 13,671,496 of CM042330.1, read as the reverse complement.
CTATCAGAGCAGAGAATACATCAGCAGTTTACTTGTTAAGTGGTAGTAAATGTACAAGTGTAGGTTTCTGTTTGTCTCTGAATAAATGCTGCAGAAAGAAAGTTCCCGTGTCTTCCTTCTCAACATCACAACAAAACAAAATGAGCCGCGGCAGTAGGGGAGAGCAGCAGTCAGTGGAAAAAACTCAGACACAGACAGAGGATACGAGAGGACGGGGAAGCCCGTCTACAAACCAATCAATTAGAAGTATCTGGAGACGCAGCTCACGTATGTGATGACGGCTAGGGCTGCACAATTAATCGCAATTTTATCAAATCACAATATGAACTAGTGCAATAGCCAAATCGCAGGGGGGCGCAATATTTGTTAAAGGCAAAATATGTGTCAAACCATTCTAAAATAAAGTATTGCGGTGCTGCAGAGACATCCCGGCCTACAAATCGTATCCTACAGACTAAAGAAAAAATCTTTGTTTGGTACAGATGCTCGCAAAAAAAAAATCACACTTCAATCATTTAAAAAATATATATTTTTCAATGTAAACGAGAATAATGATACAAAAATGATCATTCCCTCCAATATCATGAATCATATCGCAATCGCAATATCAGTCAAAATAATTGTAATTAGATATTTTCCTAATATCGTGCAGCCCTAATGACGGCAGGATGTAGTTTTGTCACATATAGATCTTTAGTGTGCTAGCATAACTGCAGTGTGAAACCAAAACTTACCAGCTCAAATGCAAAAACAAGAACCTTGGTCCGGACGTGTGAAAGCTCCCTTAGAGATGTTGAATAAAATCATCACCATTGAAATCATGAATAAATCCATCAAATCAAGATTTTTCACAAAGTACTGAGATATAGCGGCTGAGTTTCATCCACAGAACCAAACATGTCTGACATTACCACTCAACACTACAAAGGCAAAGAGCAGTATGCCCCTCTGTATTTTTAAGGTAAAAGGTCAAGACAAGAGATTTGATTTACAGATAAAAAATATCCCTGATAAATGTTAGTAAATTATAAACTGCCCATTGAAAGAAGAATTTGGCGAGGATGAGAAATAAATTATTGAATCTTGTTTTTCAAAGTGTTTTACTGTTATGGTCTTTGGCTTTAAGGGCAGATAACATTCCCATAGCACTCAGAATGAGTTGGTAACTTCAGATTACAATTAGTTTCTACACCGCTGCTTATATACAGAAAGAAGGCAACCGTAACGTGCACTGACCTTATTTGATCTAATTCTGCATTCTCAACATGATAAACTGAAATTGATCCACTGTGATTATCTGTCTCAGGGTGCTCTGGGTGATTTTATGGAGGACAGAGGAGCAGAGGTTTTGTAAGTGGGATGGAGGTGGCTATTATTCAGGGAGTGCTGTCTTGAGACAGGTCCTCTGACTGAAATATCGACAGAATGTTATCGACCCTTAGTCGTGTGTTGTGGAGCAGGCGCTGGCATCCCCTCAGCAATGCACTTTGGATAATAACTGGAAAAAAGAACAAGCAGTGTCATGCAAATGAGCCCCCTGTAAACACCTGCTGTGAAAATTCCCTTTAACATCAGTTAGGTTTTTACTAGCGGCGTTGAAATAAATCATTGCATCGATGCATTGCGATGAGGACCTGGGCGATTCTGTATCGATGCAGTGACGGGCCATAATCGATTACTGCCTACTGATGTTACTTCTTGATTTTCCGCTCGCTCCTTTTTTTGTTTCTGCCTCTTGTCTGCTGTGTTCAGACTCTGCTACATTCAGGAAGTGTCTTTTTTAAGAGCAGATCCAATGAAAGGGGAGTGCATATATAGCTGACTGCTTGAAGTTGTTGATGAAAACCATGTGTAGCAATGTATAATAATATTGAGGAGGTGACCTGAGGGCAGGCACAGCATTACACCTGACTTGTTTAATAAATGCAGAATGCATCATCATGTAGGATTACTGGTACTCTGTGTACAGATACAAATCTAATAAAAAGAATGCAGCTATGCTGTGAGCCGCTTTCCTATGTAAGGTCAAACCAGCCCTTTACATGTCTCTGTACCTCCTTTCAATACTCCTGTACATTTACTTTATCTGTCAAATGTAGTAATTAGGATTGTGAATATAAAAGATAGCAATGTACAATGTCAGCTGCAAAAGCTCAAAGATAAGTCTAAAAAAAAAAGAAAAGACAGGTTTTATTTGGACAATCTTTGCACTCGATTTCCAAAGATATTAGCAGAATTTGTGGAAGGCCTTTGCCATTCACATTTGTGGATATCCAATATGTGTTAGCAATCGGCCCACTAGGTCTCAAAATAACGACGTGGTTACATTTGAAAAAGACAATGCTTAACACACCCTAACTTGCCTGCTCTGTCAAAACTTATCAGCCTACTTTAAGGGTGTGCTAGATCACCTTAAGTAGGTCAAATATTGACAAGAGATTCAGGTGTGGATCAGTAATAAGAGCAAAGGCATGTAATACTTAGTTCTCACACCCATCTAACTGCTGGTACACCCTTGAAAATCCACACACATACAGCAAGCATGGACGCGCACAAACACATGGAGTTTCGTGTTTAAACCTATCTAACTGTTACTACACCCTAAATCCTTTCATCTCTTATTTTATACTCAGCCCCTCCCTGTCTTTCCCTTCTTTTCATCTCTTTTTATTCTTCTCTCTAATCTCTCTGATCTATGCTGCTGATGAATGATAAAAAAAAAAACTGCATATCCTAGGTGTGCTGGCAAGACTATCTTCCATTTTTCCATGTTCAATGTGTTCTGCAATTGACAGCTGAAAGTGTGTTCTGCATGTTAGAAAATGTTTCTTAGCCCTGTGGACCAACCACAGATAGTGTATTGAAAAATGTCAAATATACATCATCATGCATCAATGGGGGAATTAGCCAGAGGTACAATAGATTGTTCCCCTCTATCTGCCTTTCAGGTATCTCCCTTGCCGTCAATCACTACTTATTGTCTGTATGTAATATTTGTATTTGATGGCACCATAATGCTCAAGTTATGCATGACTCAAACATAACAAACAATTCTGGCAACAATTCAAAAACTTGAAGGTATGCAAAACTAAAACTCAGAGTTCTTAATCCCTCTGGGGTTGATTGACACTGAAATGATCAAGGCTATTTGGCATCTGACCTAAAGGTCTGAGACATAACACCCTCTCAAGTATAATCATGTGGGGGAAAAGCCTATCTGTCCACAAAATTGTTACCAAACCTGTCCGAAGCTGACATACTGTATAATGTTAACCGACTAAGAGACGGGGAGAAAATAAACTCCTTCTCTCATGGCAAGAATGTTATCTGTTGTCTTTATACCTGTTAAAGAATACAACAAACTAACTGTGGGAACGACAGATAGACAGACAGACAGACAGACAGACAAGAGATATTAATACACAAGAGACTTGGAGAGATTTAGAAAGACAACCCGAAAGGGAAGAGACGGTGAGACAGAAAGAGGACGAGATGTGAATTCATTGCCTTAAAAGCAGCTCTGAGTCAAACAGTATGATAAGAATCAGACGGCACATTCACACACACACACACGATTTGTGAATCTTAACTTTGAACCTCTTTGGACAGATAAGCAGTGTGTGTTTGTGTGTGTGTGTGTGTGTGTGTGTGTGTGTGTGTGTGTGTGTGTGTGTGTGTGTGTGTGTGTGTGTGTGTGTGTGTGCGTGTGTGTGTGTGTGTACATGTTGTCAGAGACCGAGAAAGAGAGCCAGTGTGAGACAGAAGCAGGGATGAGATTCTTTCCACCTATGTGTCATTTCCTTCTCTCTCTCTCTCTCTCTCTCTCTCTCTCTCTCTCTCTCTCTCTCTCTCTCTCTCTCTCTCTCTCTCTCTCTCTCTCTCTCTCTCTCTCTCTCTCTCTCTCTCTCTCTCTCTCTCTCTCTCTCTCTCTCTCTCTCTCTCTCTCTCTCTCTCTGCATTACCCCCTCTCTTCTATCTCACATTAATTTCCCTGTAACAAACCAACCTTGCTCCATCATCCTGCCATTATTGACACATCTCCCTAATGCAATACAGTCAACCATCCTCAATAAACAAAAAACAGATCACTGCTGTCAAACAACAAATACATTGTTGATTTCTACCCATCTGACAACGTGTCACTAGGGGATGAAATAAAAAAGTATACCTGTCTGATGTGCTACTACCTCTACGGTAGAATTGTCTTTTCTTTTACTGTAGAATTAAACAAAGGTCCGAGGTCAGAATCAGCTGTGAGGAGCGCTCAGACTCAGTGACCTACTCCAAGTCAATTTAGAAGCTGACCACTAAACCTGGTGCAGTTCTGGTTCTAAAAAACATGTTTTTGCAACAGAAAACCTATGTAGTTATTAGTGGCATGGCTCTAAGGCCTGGCTTTCTGTTGGTCGGTCAGTCAACCCACCACTTTGGTCCAGACTAAAATATCTTAAAAACTTTTGGATTGATTGCCATCAAATTTTGTTCAGACATGCATGGTCCCCAGAGGATCGATCCTAATGACTTTGTTGATCCTTGGACTTTTCTTTGAGCACCACAATGAGTCTGACACTTGTGGTTTTAAGTGAAATGTCTCAACAGTTGTTGGATGGATTGCCATGAAATTTGCAACACACATTCAAGATGATTGATTAATTTTGCAAGCCAAAAAGTTTGGGAACCACTGATTTAACCACCTCTGTATGCATAGTGTGCAACCCTGGTACCTGTATTGTCCTGTCCTACAGAGTGGTCTCAGCCTGGCCTCTTTGTTTTTTAGTGAAGCGTTCACACACACAAGCCAAGGGTAGCAGGACAGGGTGGCAGAGTGACTAAAGACTACAGAATCCTTCAACTAGAAGGCCAAGTTATCTCCCCTGTGACTGTAAGAATCCCCCCTGCGCCCTTGAGCAAGACACCAAATCCCTACCAGTCCCAGGAGTGTTGTTCTGTAACGGAGGCTCCGCTACAGGGGATCAATGGAGAATCGCAAAAAAAGCCTGTGAGCTAAAGTCACCAAAGTTCCACGCCTCACGTCACCTCACTACAAAACACTCTGGTGGCAAATGATCTGCCTCCCCCCTCCTTCTGTCTATGTGGCACTATTTCTCTTACGGCCTTCCTCTTTCTCTCTCCTCCTGTCCTATTATGGACATAGCAACAGTGTTGCTGTCCGGACGACTAAAGGTTT